>JAJJWX010002179.1:0-195580 GCA_023529315.1 Papaver bracteatum | reverse complement strand
AAGCATAAACTCTTAGATAGTAAATTAGGTGTATTCTACACCTATCACTTTCCACTTCTGTTTGTTGATTTACAATTCTTCTCTTAATTCTTTCATATTCAACATTTTGTTTGTTACGAACTTCTTCATGTCTTCTTACTCCATTCTCGTGATTATTTTGATGTATTGCTTGTTGTCTCTAAGTTTCTTCCATAAGTTGATGTTCTTCAACTCTCGATTCTGATTGTTTTCTTTATGATTTGGTCTTGTTCGTAAATTCTCCATATTTTGTTCGCGGTTTGGTATTAAAATGAAACGATTTTCTTGATTTCTATCACCTTGATTCTGCGTTTGTTCTTGCATATCATTTTCATTATTGATTATTGGTGAATTTTGTCCTTCCCTTTCTATTCTAACATTTGATCTTGCAACACTTTGAGATTTCCTCCTTTGTAACATCTCATTTTCCATTCTCGCTTCTTGATTTTGTCTTGTCAATTTAGCACGTTCTTGACTTCTTCGATCATTCATTCTTTTTGGATTCCTTGTCTCAATGTTTCTAGCATCTCCCTTTCTCTTTCAAGAATTGTTCCTCCCATCAACCTTCCATTTTCTCTGATTTGTGGTTCTCTATCTTCTTCTTCTGGTGTATTAGTTCTCCAAGTGTGTATACTTACTTGATCATGATCTTCTACTTGTTGAGCTTGATTTCTTTGATTGCTCCTTCTTCTACTAGGTTCTCCTGTTATATTTGCTTCTACTCCTGCTAATCTTACACTTCTCCTTACTTCAGTTAATGGTTCTGATGTGTTTCTTCTTCTTGTCATTTTTCTGGTACAGGAATTCTTTCAATCCCTGTTTCTAGCGCCAATTATGTAGTTGCAGAATAACCTACAACTACACCCTCAATAGAATTAGTAAAAACTCAAGAAGTTCTTGATGATGAATAACAATTTTCTTATTAATGTTCTCAATTGGTCACAAAGAAGTATCTAAATGGAATTAGAATAGTTACAACTTTCTCTATTCTCTTTCCTCAAATATTTTCTAACACTCACTAAAAGAACCTCCCGAATTTTACATTTGAACTCCTATTTATAGTAAAATTTATACAGCTGTTCATGAGTTATGAAGTATCGCAACTCATGCTCGCACAATTACTCCATCCTCGCAAAACTTCATATTTCTCCGCGTTTCTTCTATCATCGTAACATTTTATAATTCTTTTCTCCTTTATTTATTACGATACTCGTGACCTATTATCTTGCGATATTCAGTACTTACATCTAGATGTAGGAGCGAAATATCACAGCAAATGATAACTTACGAAATTGTGGAGAGAAAATACATTTTGCGAGTATATAATATTTTGCGAAGATAAAGAAATCACGAAGAACGTTTTACGAGTAAAATAAATTCGTGAAGTAAATTTGCGAAGGTTCGTATGATGATTCTTTGATCCGAAATTAAGGGAAAGATTAGTTGTTATCCAATGTGTAAAATCATATAAATAGCCATTTAGGCATGAGAGGAAGGGGGAGACATATTTTGAGGGAGGGGATGATTTTAGGAGGAGAGAGAAAATTTTAGAGAGGGATTTATTTTCTTTATCATCTTCTTCCCCAAAATTCTAGAGCTCCAAATATTCATTAATGGAGTCTCAATTGTAAAATCATGTAATCACATACAATCACTAGTGAAGCACCGTGGATGTAGATCACATTGATCGAACCACGTAAAAATCTTTGTGTCTCTTTATAATTTTAGTACCTTAATTCCTAGTTTTATATCAAATTAATTAGGTTTAGGAATCATTTTAATGGATTCTTATGAGGGTGTAGTTGTGAGATAATCCGCAACTACATAATTGGCGCTAGAAACAGGGAAGATTAAATGGATTTATCCTTCCTGTAACTTGTTGGATCAACAATTTCGTTTCATAATTGGTCCCCTTCTCTCTCTAGAAAATTCAATTTTCTTCCCCAATTTCACTTTCTAGAAAATTCAATCTGAAACGGTAATGGCGTCTTCCAGAAGTAGATCCAATAATGTAGTAGAAAACGGATTTGAAGGTTTAATATCATCTTCAGGGAGATGTTATGGTTCAATCAACTAAGTCTGCATCTCAGCTAGTTTAGATCAACGAAGAAAAATGATGTTATGAAGAATTAAAAATCTGCGAGGATGTAAAGTGTACAGCTGAGAAGAAGCAAATTATTGGAAGAAATTACTTCGTCACAAACATGGTAGCTCGTACCAGGTATTTTCTATGCGAAGTATGTATTGAGATTAACAACAAACTACTACATAAAAGTTTACTTCATCGATCCAGCAATCCACCTGAAGCCTCCTCAAAGAATAAAACGGATCATACTCATCAAAGTATCTTGAAGGATTACATTCAGAAGGGCACGAGTGAAACGATCAGGAGGGAGAAGTCCTGAGAGGTTAACCTGAAGGAAGAAAAAAATAGTAAAATATCAACGTCAATAACTTCAGCCAAACTGTCCGCCTGCGAACTAACATTAATTTTTGCGAAGTTGCTATTTCTCCTCTAATTTGAAGATTTGTTCCTCGCAAATATTAAGTTTGCGAACGTTCGCAGAATCAACACTTCTACTTTTTACAGCTCGCAAATATTTACCTTGCGAACGTTCGCAAGACCAACATTTCTACTCTTTTACACTTCGCAAATGTTTACGGTGCGAACATTCGCAGCACCAACACTTCGCAAATGTTCATTTACTTCGCAAAAGTCCGCAAAGCAGCAGAATTCTATTTCGCAAGAGTGGGCTAGAATAATTGGTATGATGTGAGAACATGCAAGATGATGCTAGCTTCACAAGAAAATCTCATACTTCGCAAGAGACAACAACGACTCACATAAAAGCTAAGTACCTCTTTCCTTAAACATTTTACTTGAAAAAAATAAAAGATTTTTGATTTGATTTATAAAGCGCGATACAATCGCAGAATTACAAAGATTTCACAATTACAAAAGATGATACAATTACAAAGATCTCAAGATTTCACAATTACAAAAGAAACCGAGAAAAACATCTCGCACAAATCAATTTATATATTTCTCTTGAAAAATTTACTTTATTTCCAATGATATGATATTCGACATGGAGAGTAGTAGTTGGCAAACCTTTATGGCGTATACTCGTAAAAGGCAAAGCACCTCAGTGCGTCATATGAGGGGGTACCTATTAGGATCATTTCCATGGAAAAATATTTGTCAAGAGAGATGAAATAGATAATACAAAGGAAATCAAAACAAACAAAAAGATTTTGAAGTAGCATATAAATAAAAAATAAGAAAGTTTGATAAAAGAAATGTTGAATACTAATCTAAATTTTTATTTGCATTACAAAGATAGCATGAGGCAAAGAACATGGAGTGAGAGTTCGCATGATGGGTTCGCAATATTTCTTACATTTAGAGGATTAAGTACTTCTTAAGGATACTTCATACTTCTTATATATTTCGAGGATTAAGTACTTCTTATACTTCTTCAAGGATAATTCATACTTCTTATACTTCAATGGTTGATACTTCTTATTTACTTCGCAACATTCCGGGACTTCGCAAAAGAATAGAGGCAAGTATATACTTTTCAAGACTAGTATTCTTTCGCTCGTTCCTTCATCAACAAAGATCAAAGATTACTACAACAACGGATTTTTTCTTAAAGATCGCTCTTCAAGCAATATTCAAGAAAAAAGAGGCAAGATGTAGGAGCGAAATATCACAGCAAATGATAACTTACGAAATTGTGGAGAGAAAATACATTTTGCGAGTATATAATATTTTGCGAAGATAAAGAAATCACGAAGAACGTTTTACGAGTAAAGGAAGTTCGTGAAGTAAATTTGCGAAGGTTCGTATGATGATTCTTTGATCCGAAATTAAGGGAAAGATTAGTTGTTATCCAATGTGTAAAATCATATAAATAGCCATTTAGGCATGAGAGGAAGGGGGAGACATATTTTGAGGGAGGGGATGATTTTAGGAGGAGAGAGAAAATTTTAGAGAGGGATTTATTTTCTTTATCATCTTCTTCCACAAAATTCTAGAGCTCCAAATATTCATTAATGGAGTCTCAATTGTAAAATCATGTAATCACATACAATCACTAGTGAAGCACCGTGGATGTAGATCACATTGATCGAACCACGTAAAAATCTTTGTGTCTCTTTATAATTTTAGTACCTTAATTCCTAGTTTCATATCAAATTAATTAGGTTTAGGAATCATTTTAATGGATTCTTATGAGGGTGTAGTTGTGAGATAATCCGCAACTACATCCACAAACCTCAGCCTTGTACCTTTGACCAGTCTTTGACTGTACGTATATTTTGTTGTGGTAACCTGAGCCTACCCATTTTAGTCAACCTTGCATTTGCACGTGCACAATAGAATGTCGAACTGGTATTATAATAGCCAATACAATGATTATCCGGCTGAGCAACATGAACATTATCCTTATTATGACCATAGTGTGAATAGTGGTTGGGAACACCATCATTTTGAACGATATGGGTCATACCATGGTGATCCCGATTACTATCCACACACTTACCGGTCATACGAGCAATATTCTTATATTTATCCTCAACTAGAAGAGGCACGTAGGATACTTGAGTCTACACGTAAGTTACTTGAGTCGATACATAAGTTAGCGGACAAAAATGACTTAGTTATGGTCGAAAGAACTATAACAATGAGTGAACCTTCCTTAGAAGTAATCCACAAGAAGTTAAGTGAAAACTTAGATCCAACATTAAAAGTTCTTTATTTAGAACAAACATTTGAGAGGATAGCTGAGTCCACGCGTAGACTTGAGTTAGAGGCACAAGAAAGAATTGCTCGAAATAATCTTAATTTCCAATATAGTGCTTCCAATAATACCCTTGAAAATGAATTTTTTTTATTTACATAATCAAGATGACGAGGATAGAAGGAAGTAATACTTTAGACAAGGTTCAACCATCTTCATATTACTATGATGATGAGGATAGTAATAATGATGATGAGGATATTGTTGATGAAGAATTTGAAATAAGTAGGCATAGTGATCAGAAATTCTCTACTCCAATTGAGCTTTATAATGATAATGTTAATTTTAGTTCAAATCCAAATAATTTTAATGATTATTCACCAATTCAAAAGGACGAGGATTTGACTAAAGATAACACTTCCTTAGACGATGTAGTATTTCTTTTGGATTACGAAGCCAATGATGGTTTAGAGGAACGATTATATTTTGACTCTAGCGATTTAGAAACAATAGACTTAGAAAAACAAAATGAACTCGTCGAGATGAGTGAGGATGTACCCGACTTAGAAGAATCAATTGACCATTTTCAGGAATTGGATGACCTTGAAATTAAGGAAGTTGTGACTAGTCTTTCTAGAGATACTGAAAACTCTAAGTTTGGGGGTGATTATCATTCTCCATGTGCTTTAACTCTTAAAAAGGTCCCTCACTTGGGCCTTGACATATGTGCCTCAACCATCTTAAAAGATTATCTTCATACACGTTTTCCTGAACCTAATGATGTCCATAAGGAAGTTCAGTTGTTAGAAACCCATCCTCTGGTTGATTTGGTTTACCCAGGGTATGATACCCAGATTGGCTTTGTTTTCCCACCAAATATTTTTCTTCCAAATGTGGGAACGTTTGAATTTGAAATATGTCAATTATTAAGTTCCGAGACTAAACCTAGTTATTTTAGGAAAATAGAATTGACACATTTGCTTAAGAATGACCACCACTCCCATTATGGTCAATTGTGTAAGTCAAATATGATTGACTTAGAGGATCCTCAATTATTCAGGTTATTATTGTGTGCTTCTAAATTTTTCCAGACCTTAGAACCTGATATTTCAGATCTTACTTATGAGGAGGTGCAGCCCATGAAAATATTTTATTTAGACCCCTTTATTGAACCTGGACCTGAACCATTACTTGATGTAGTTGTCTTAAACAGGAAACTAGGCAAGGGTGTGCGATGTGTTTATTCCTGGTTTGTTGCAGTTTCCTTTTATCTGTGTTAACATTTTTTGATGCAAATGATCCACAGTTGTTTCGGTTATTGCTTTATGATATGAGGTGATTAATTCTTTTTTATGTCTGGCTGAAGACGTTGAACTTAGCACTTCTTGGGAGCTAACTGATAGACGCATTTATGTGTCTATATTAGTCTAAATTCTTTGTAATGTTAGTACTCGATTTTGCACTTATTTTGGTATTTTATGTCTTTGTAGGTGTTTTTGGAGAAATAAACATGTGTGGAGAAATTGGCTCGAAAAGTTGCAAAAGGCATCTCCAAAGGACAAGTGCTAAAGGGACACCATATTTGGCTAAGGGGCGACCACTGGATAAAGGGTAATCTTTCCCCTTCACGTTCCAATTTTGTGTTGGCGGGAAACTAAAAACGTAAAGCATATTCACGGGCAGTTTTGGTGGGCGTGATTTGGAGGAGTTTAAGGTCGACTTAACCTCTGATTTTCATAGTATAGACTCCTCATGGGTATTGAAATCGATTAAACTGGGCTCAATCGACGGATTTTTATCACAACAACAAAAAAAGAAAGTCACGTGTGTGACCTGTTTTAGGAAATTTTAGAGAGATTAAAGTGCCATAAACCTTCCCAAGGATTTGTATCTATCTAAGGAAGAGTTTAGAATCAAAAGGAAAGCTCAGAAACGCATATAAATTCTAAAACAAGAAATTGCCTCAACTTGGCCATGAAGAGAAAGGGAGAGATTTAATCGTGATTTCTTACCCCTGTTGGCTTTATAAAGGCAGGGGAGAGTTCCAGAAAAGGTTTTCGAGAGTTTGGGGAGGTTGCAGAGGTTGCAGAGGCTTTGGAACGAAGCTGCAGAGAAGATAGCAGTAGCAGGTTAAGAATACGAAGAATTGACGCTTTAGAATTGTCGTTCTGAAGAACACGAAGAACAGACTAGCGTAGGCAGTCTTATTTAAACATCACATAATAAGTGTCGTTGTTGAACAGATTCTCATGCGAAAAATCTTTGTAATGAGTTCAGCAATAATTATTTCTGTTAGTCTTATCTCTCGTAATGAGAGGTTCTCGTAATAAGGTGAGTTCGGTAACAAATATATCTGTTACAAACTCTCTACATAATATTATTTCTCAATAAAAACATTGTTTGAGCCATGTTTCTATCTTTTGGGTGCGTATTGAGCATGAGGAGCTAACCCCCAACACTGGGATGACGGAGGAAGCCAAGTTCACAATTGTTTGGTAAATATAATTGATTCTTATGACTTTTTGCATTGATTTTTAATCGATTTATGATTTTCATTGATTGTTTGTGATTTTGTTTGATAGTGTATGCTTAGTATAAGAACTCTTGATGCACTATGCTTATGATTTACATCTAATGCTTTGTGAAATCTACTTTTGGAAAAGAAATAGAGTCTAGAAAAGAGATAAAATTGTTATGAATCATTGTATGAACCAATTGATTGTGAAGTTTGGTGGAATCCTAAATCCCAGTCTCTCGAATTATTGATCCTTGTTTTATTTGCTACTTTTAGTATTTTATTTAAGTAAGTCCTAAAATCAACAACTTCCCAAGTCCGAGAATCAAACACTTCTACTTACCACTTGTAAAACTATATCAGTTTTTGGCGCCGTTGCCGGGAACTTGTATTTAGGTTTAGGTTTAGGTTTTGCATATTTTTTTTAGGTTTTGTATATATTTTATTTATTTTTATTTTTATTATTTTTTTTGTTCTATTTTACGGCTTTGGTATTTTTGTTTTTGTTGTGCAGGTTTTGCTTGAAACGGAAGGTGAAAAGTGGACTTGCCATAAAAGGAGAAAGCCGAAGTTTTATTTTTAAGGACTTTTATTTGAACGCACAATTGGGGGATACTTATATTAATTGGTGGATATGATAATAAAACAAAATAGGGTTATTTTGAAGTAATTTTCAAAAACCCTTATCCATATATTTCTATTATTCCTGAAATGCCTTATATTTTAATATTTATTTATTAAATTTATTTTTATTTTTAATAAAAAAAATTTTCATGAAAAAAATTAATAAAAATTAATATTTTTTTATCAAAAATTTAATAAAAAATAAATATTTTTTTAACAAAAAATTATTTTCATAAAAAAAATATTTTTACAAATAAAAAAATTATTGTCATAAAAGAAAATCGTATTTTTTAATAAAATTTATTTTCATAAAAAAATAAATTTTAAATTGTTTTTTTTCTTTTTTATCATAAATTAATAATTTTCACAAAATAAAAATTAATTTTAAAAAAATGAAAAAAGAAACAGAAAAGTTAAAAAAAAATTAATGAAAAAAAAGTTTTATAAAAAAATATAAAAAATAAAATAAAAGAAATATTTGAAAGGGGTAACTTTGACTTTTTACACTTTTAAGACACCCCTTAGCAAGATACTAAGGATGGGAATAGTTTTTCATATCCCACAATTAATATAAGTATCCCCCAATTGCGTGTTCTTTTATTTTTGGTAGTTTTTATTTATTTTTGGACTTGTAATTTTTCTTTTATTTGTTTGTGTTTATTTTTAGTACTTTATTTATAAAAAAAAAAACACTGCACACACCAATTGCATTTTCGTCCGGCACCGATTTTAGGAAGACAAGTGGTTTAGTACGGTGAACCCTCTGGGCGTTATCATCCGAAACACCACAAACCTCAGCCTCGTACCTTTGGGTATATTTTGATGTAGGTAACCCAAGCTTACCTAAATTAGTGAGCCCAACATTTGCATGTGCACAATTTTTGGTTGAATTCTTGTATGCCAGAACGTAAGAGAGACGCTCTAGGACGGTTTATCCGTGAAAAACCTAGAAGTGATATTTTAGGAAACAAGAATCTTGACTACCTTAATCTAGAAAGTCCTATTTTTGGACGTTCTTCTCACGGTGAGGAAAATATCCTTAATACTTCTATTTTTGCCGAAATGGTTAAGGAAAATGATAATGAGGTCCTAGTAAAAACCCTTAGGGATCGTTTGAACCCGTCTAAAGTATTGCATGAGCCAGGTGTAGTTCTACCAACTTCTACGGTCCAGTTTGATATTAGACCTGAGACTATTGGCATGCTTCGTAAGTTTAGGGGGTTAGAGAATGAGAACCCGTATACCCACATAAGAGACTTTGAAATGATTTGTGACACAATGAACTATCCGAATGTCTCCAAAGATGTGCTTAGGTTACGTTTGTTTCACTTCTCTCTCTATGAGAAAGCCAAAGAGTGGTATCATTTTATTCCTTCTAAAACAATTACCACCTGGGATGGTCTTGTAGAGGCATTTGTTAAGAAATTCTACCCACACCATAAGACTCAAAATTGCTTCGGCAGTCTATCCAAACCTTTAAGCAGAAATTAGGTGAAAAACTTCATGATTATGTAGAAAGGTTTAGTGAATTGTTATACCAGTGTCCACATCACGGTTTTGAAAAATCCCACATGGCCCAAATTTTATATGAGGGCCTTGATAGTGAAACCCGTATGCAGGTAGAAACAATTAGTGGTGGAGAATTTACCCATCAAGATCCAGATGATTGTTTTGATGAGTTCATCGAGTTAGCTGAGAAAACTATGCAATGGGCTTCAATGAGAGAACCAGAAATACCTAGAAATCTTATCCATAGGATCGATAGAGTTGATTATAGGTCAGATATTCTTAGGCTTCTAGAAGCCTTAGAAATGAATCAAGGGTCACACCATGCTAGATACGAAGAGCAAGCCCATGCTCTTCATAACAACTCTAGGTTTGAAAACCATCAAAGATTTGATCCATATTCAGACACCTATAACCCTGGTTGGAGAAACCACCCGAATTTCTCTTGGTCTAAGGGTCAGAGTCAAAGTCAGCCTAGTAGTTTTCAGACTCTCCCAAGTTTTGGGTATACTAAGAACCACTTAGGGTCAGATCAGTATCATAACCTGTCGGATAAAAAAATCATGAGCTTAAAAGAGTCTCTATCCATCATATCTCATAACACTGCAGAGTTTAAGCAAACGGTTGAGAAACGTTTATAGGAAAACTCTCAGGCTATTTCAGAGCTAAAAAATCAGGTTAGTCTGATTGCAAAATTTCTGAGTGAAAGAGAAAAGGAAAACTCCCCCAATCAACCACTACCAAATACTATAGAAAATCATGAAGTATCATCTAGAGAGAAAGAGTTCAATCATGTGAACTCTGTAACAACCCTTAGAAGTGGTAAATTGGTAGACAATAAGGTAGTCATGCCTAATAGTGGACATACTATAGATCCACCTTCTAGTTCCCATCCTAGTTCGCAAGATGAGCCCCAGAAGGAGCCACTAGCTGAAGAGACTGATAAAATTTCCAGTGATGCCAATACGGTTCCCGATAGGTCTCATTTTGTGCCTAGAGCCCCATATCCACAGTTGTTAATTCCAACTAATAGAGAGTCGACTTTCAACGAAATAATGGAAATATTTAAGCAGGTAAACATTAACATCCCTTTACTAGAAGCAATTAGGCAAGTGCCTGCTTATGCCAAGTTTCTTAAGGATCTTTGTACTAGAAAGCGTAAGCTTAATGTCCATAAGAAAGCCTTTTTAGCTGGTCAGGTAAGTTCAATCCTTCTGAACCAAACAACCCCTAAGTATAAAGACCCTGGATTCCCCACCATATCTTGTATGATTGGTAATCACCTGGTTGATAAAGAATTACTTGACTTAGGAGCCAGTGTTAACTTACTCCCGTACCATGTGTACACCCAGCTAGGTCTTGGTGAGTTGAAGCCGACTAAAATGACCCTACAATTAGCTGATAGGTCTGTCAAAGTACCTCGTGGTGTCATAGAGGATGTTCTCATTGAGGTTGATAAATTTATTTATCCAGTGGATTTTGTTGTTCTAGACACTCAACCTGTTCAGGACCCTAGCGCTCAAATACCGGTGATTTTAGGTCGCCCATTTTTAGCCACAGCTAATGCTATCATCAACTGTAGGACCGGGCTTATGAACATATCCTTTGGTAATATGACCACTGAGCTAAATGTATTTAATGTTACTAGACAACCTTCTGATGGTTTAGAGGAAGTGAATATGATTAACACTTTAGTTCAGGATCTAGTTCAGGATAATTGGGATGACACTTTATTGGATGATTCTTTGGATGAATTTGATGAGATTCTCTTAAGTCAGTTAGGTGACCAAAAAGTTGAACTAGAAGAAGCTCTCGAGTACTTTAAAGACTCTACAGACCCTGAAATTCAAGCCATAGTGCTAGGCCTTACGGAGAGTAGTGTTGACCCTAAGTTTGGGGGTAATGATTTAGAAGAATCTCTTGAGTATTTTAAAGACTCTGATGATCCGGAAATTCAGGCAATAGTTAGAGGTCTTTCAGAAAATACTGACTACCTAAGTTTGGGGGTAGTGATGGTCAAGTATCCCCATTAAAAGTCCCTAACTTGGGACTCGAGCCTAGTGTACATGAGGTATTACTTGAGTCACTTCCGACTCCACTACCTGATCCTCCTGATACTGTCCAGGAGGAAATCCAGCTATTAGAGACTTGTTGTTCAAATAAATCAATTTGTCAAGACACCCATATGAAGCCCAAGTGGGCCCCGCCGATAAATCCAGTTGTCTTGGAAGAATTTTTAAATCAGGTTGTGCTCTATCTGCTTATTTATATAATCCGATGCATTTTTCTTATAACTGTGGCAGTTTTATTTGGCTTTGTTGATCCACAGTTGTTCCGGCTATTGCTATATGATTCGAGGTGATTAATTCTTACTTATGTCTGGCTGGAAGACGTTAAACTTAGCACTTCTTGGGAGGTAACCCAATATTCATGCGATACGATAATATCATTCCTTAACTCTTTTGCTTCAAATGGTAATAGTTTCTCCTTGTTCATGCTTTTAATTTTATCTTTAGAACATTGAGGACAATGTTAGATTTAAGTTTGGGGGTATGGGAGAAACTTTTTAGTTGCAATAAATAAACTCCAGAACCTATAAATTTATGTTTATTAAGGATGGCACTAACCAATTTAAGTGGGTGGAAGCATTTTGGTTGTAGGAGTTGAGGAACCAATTTGATTAGATGGAAACATCTATAAGAGTCTATTCATAAAAGCACAAAGCTCAGGTGTTAGAAATAACATGATAGTTTCGCCATATCTCTTTGAGTCCTTTTCACTTCTGTTTTTATTTTGTTTTCTTTTTAAAATATGTTTCTCTAAGTGATTAGGTGGGGCTCACGATTCAAGTTGTTACCACTGCTAGGGTGAAATAGAGTGATTGAGTTACTAAGAAAAAGAAAGAAAAAAAAAAGACCAGACCAATTAGACCAAAAGGAATAAAGTAAAAATAAAAAGAAAATTAACACTTGGGAATAGCAATATGTGTGTGTTTTCCCTGTCTCCGTCGCCTAAACAAGTGTGGAACGCAGGATCCATGGGAACTATCATGTAATCTGCTGACAAGAAGCTTGCGCTTAGATCCAAAAGATCAAATCATGCAGTTATTAAAAAAAAAAAAAGTTAAAAGTTAAATGTTAATGTTCAGCGAATAAATCGACCGCTGGTTCCCTTGTATATGCCAGACGAGTTGATCTATAATTAGGATTTTCGACCACTGGTTCCCTTGTATATGCCTGTTGTGTTGATATTAGTCAGACCGGTATCTCAATCCATTAGGATAGGTTCATTTTGGCAGTGGCCTTCAGACAGATATGAGAAACACCGTTCACCTAGTCAACATCAAAACCATCTATGTTTTTCTTTATCCATCTCTTAATCTATCCATGTGATTTGTTGACTCCGAATATTGATGTCCATAGTGTGACTATCTGAGTAGAGCTCTGTCACTTATATATGAATTTTAGTATACTTGAGTGCAAACTCGTGTAGGGCCACCTAGGGGTTTAAAGGCTTATTGCATACACTAAATGCAATCGACGATGCCTGCGACAGTGAGTTAGGATTTTATTTTGTAGATTTTATTAGCTCGGGACTAGCAAATAATAAGTTTGGGGGTATTTGATAGACGCATTTATGTGTCTATATTAGTCTCAATTCTTTGTAATGTTAGTACTCGATTTTGCACTTATTTTGGTATTTTATGTCTTTGTAGGTGTTTTTGGAGAAATAAACATGTGTGGAGAATTCGGCTCGAAAAGTTGCTAAAGGCATCTCCAAAGGACAAGTGATAAAGGGACACCATATTTGGCTAAGGGGCGACCACTGGATAAGGGGTAACGTTTCCCCTTCACGTTCGAATTATGTGTTGGCGGGAAACTAAAAACGTAAAGCATATTCATGGGAAGTTTTGGTGGGCGTGATTTGGAGGAGTTTGAGGTCGACTAAACCTATGATTTTCATAGTATAGACTCCTCATGGGTCTAGGAATCTAATATGGGTATTGAAATCGATTAAACTGGGCTCAATCGACGGATTTTTATCACAACAACAAAAAAAGGAAAGTCACGTGTGTGACCTGTTTTAGGAAATTTTAGAGAGATTAAAGTGCCATAAACCTTCCCAAGGATTTGTATCTATCTTAGGAAGAGTTTAGAATCAAAAGGAAAGCTCAGAAACGCATATAAATTCTAAAACAAGAAATTGCCGCAACTTGGCCGTGAAGAGAAAGGAAGAGATTTTGGGGAGATTTAATCGTGATTTCTTACCCCTGTTGGCTTTATAAAGGCAGGGGAGAGTTCCAGAAAAGGTTGTCGAGAGTTGGGGGAGGTTTTAGAGGTTGCAGAGGCTTTGGAACGAAGCTGCAAAGAAGATAGCAGTAGCAGGTTAAGAAGAAGAATTGACGCTTTAGAACTGTCGTTCTGAAGAACACGAAGAACAGACTAGCGTAGGCAGTCTTATTTAAACAACACATAATAAGTGTCGTTGTTGAACAGTGTCTGCGAGAAAAGCTTTGTAACAGTTCAGCAATAATTATTTCTGTTAGTCTTATCTCTGTAACAGTAGGTTCTGTAACAGTGAGTTCGGTAACAAATATATCTGTTACAAACTCTCTGCATAATATTATTTCTCAATAAAAACACCGTTTGAGCCATGTTTCTATCTTTTGGGTGCGTATTGAGCATGAGGAGCTAACCCCCAACACTGGGATGATGGAGGAAGCCAAGTTCACAATTGTTTGGTAAATATAATTGATTCTTATGACTTTTTGCATTGATTTTTAATCGATTTATGATTTTCATTGATTGTTTGTGATTTTGTTTGATAGTGTATGCTTAGTCTAAGAACTCTTGATGCACTATGCTTATGATTTACATCTAATGCTTTGTGAAATCTACTTTTGGAAAAGAAATAGAGTCTAGAAAAGAGATAAAATTGTTATGAATCATTGTATGAACCAATTGATTGTGAAGTTTGGTGGAATCCTAAATCTCAGTCTCTCGAATTATTGATATCATCCTTGTTTTATTTACTACTTTTAGTATTTTATTTAAGTAAGTCCTAAAATCAACAACTTCCCAAGTCCGAGAATCAAACCCTTCTACTTACAACTTGTAAAACTATATCACTAACCCAATGCTCATGCAACACGGTAATATCTTTCCTTAACTCTTTTGCTTCAAATGGTAACAGTTTCTCCTTGTTCATGCTTTTAATTTTATTTTTAGAACATTAAGGACAATGTTAGATTTAAGTTTGGGGGTATGGGAAAACTTTTTAGTTGCATTAATAAACTCCAGAGCCTAGAAATTTATGCTTATTAAGGATGGCACTAACCAATCTAAGTGGATGGAAGCATCTTGGTTGTAGGAGTTAAGGAACCAATATGATTAGATAGAGACATCTAAAGAGTCTATTCATAAAAGCACAGAGCTCAAGTGTTAGATATAACATGGTAGTTTCACCATATCTCGTTGAGTCCTTTTCACTTCTGTTTTTATTTTGTTTTCTTTTTAAAATATGTTTCTCTAAGTGATTAGGTGGGCTCACGAATTAAGTTGTTACCACTGCTAGGGTGAAATAGAGTGATTGAGATAAAAAAAAAAAAAAAAAAAGGCCAGACTAATTAGACCAATCGGAATAAAAAATAACACTTGGATAGCAATATGTGTGTGTTCTCCCTGTCTCCGTCGCCTAAACAAGCGTGGAACGCAGGATCCATGGGAATTACCATGTAATCTTCCGACAAGAAGCATGCTCTTGAATCCGCAAGATCTAATCATGTTGTTAAAAAAATGATGAAAAATTATTATTATTCAATGAATAAATCGACCACTGGTTCCCTTGTATATGCCAAGCGAGTTGATCTAGATTTAGGATTATCGACCACTGTTTCCCTTGTATATGCTAGTAGTTTTGATATTAGTCAGACCCGTATCTCAGTCCATTAGGATATGTTCATTTTGGCAGTGTCCTTCAGACAGAAATGAGAAACACCGTTCACCTAGTCAACATCAAAACCATCTATGTTTTTTTATATCCATCTCTTAATCTATCCATGTGATTTGTTGACTCCGGATATTGATGTCCATAGTGCAACTATCTGAGTAAAGCTCTGTCACTTATATATGAATTTTAGTATGCTTGAGTGCAAATTCGTGTACAGCAATTGGAATTTCGCATTAGGGTACTTCCTCTTGTAGTCAATAAGTATGCCAACCAAAGAGATTCTTTAGTGCTATTCCAAGGTTCTGCGTAGATAGCTAGGGTCTAGAGTGTAAAGGTTTTGTGGGTACATCTCTTGTAAGCCCTCCTGATACTATAACTCGGCCATTAGGGCCACCTAGGGGTTTAAAGGATTGTTGCATGCGCTTAATGCAACCGACGATGCCTGCGACAGTGAGTTAGGATCTTATTTTCTAGATTTGATTTTCTCGTGGACTAGCAAATAATAAGTTTGGGGATATTTGATAGACACATTTATGTGTCTATTTTGATCTCAATTTTCTATATTGTTAGTGCTCAATTTTATACTTACAGTAAAACTTTTTTAAAATAATACTCGATAAAATAATAGTCTCGTTAACATAATAAAAAAATTCAGTTCGACTCGGGCCCTTAGTGCTAAAATAATAAATTCGATAAAATTATAATATAATACATTTCAAAAGTTCCCCTTAAACATTAATAGGTCCCAAATATTACATAAAATAATAATTTCATTAGAAAATAAAAAATAATTTTTATACGCATTAAATTTTCTCAAAATATGATTCAATGTTCTCCGAAGTTCAAATAATAATATTGTGTATAAAAATCTTTTTATGAAAATTAATAAGATTTATTACTTGAAAAGCAAATGTATGCCGTTCTAAAAATTTCCCGTTAATGTTTTTTTTATCTTTTTCTATATTTTCAACTTTAAAAAATCTATTTCGGTATTTATCCTAAGATATTTTATTTTTTTAATATGGAAGAAATTTTTTAAATTAATAATTAATCTTTAAATTAATATAAAATAATAATTTGATTAAGTAATATCTCTTTAAAATAATAGGATTTGGCTGGTCCCAAGCCTATTATTTTATAGATGTTTTACTGTATTTGATTATTTTATGTTTTTGTAGGTGTGTTTGGAGAAATAAGCTTTTGCGGCGAAATTGGCTCGAAAAGTGACCGCGGGAGAAAATTACTAAAGGAGGTAAAATGCTAAATGGACCCCAGCAGTGGATAAGGGGTAACCAAATTACTAAGGGGCACTCAAATTTCTATTCACACCCTAACTTCGGTTAAGGGGCGACCTTTCTTCTTTTCCAGATTCAAATTGCTTTTTGGCGGGAAAAGAAGTGCAGTTACAGGGCAGATTTGGGTTCGAATTTAGGACGTGTTTCAGGGAGATTTAATCAGTGATTTCTATTGGGATGAATTGGTTCTAGAAGAACAGGACTGGTATAGGTGAATGGATCGATTAAATTGGGACATATCTCGGTAAAACACGGAAGCTCTATTCTCGGGTTTTGATGGCTTACGTGGGAGTTGTGAAGGAAAATTTCAAGGATAATGTTCTTACCATGTATATATGCTGAATGACGCGGTATGGGAGGTAAAATAGGAATCAAGGCTCTGCATAAGAAGTTATCTAAAACAAGGCAGTGCATTATCTCGGTTATGGATTTGGATATTTCTGGAAGATTACGTAGAAGAATAGGAAAGTATACCTTTCCTGCGATTCACATATATCTTGGAGAGAGTTGGGTGAATATTTGATAGCCTACAGAAGCCGCGTAAAGGAGACGATTAAAGGGGAAGTCTGTGACTTTTAGGGGAAGAAAAGAAGAGTTTTCTTGGAGAGTTGATTACCCTGTTGGGTATATATAGGTGCTGGGAGGTTCACATAAGTATATTGAGACCTTGGGGTAATTTCATAACACTAAAAATCGCTGCAGAGCGATTCTGCATTAGCAACAGAGAAGAAGAAGGACGAGTTGCAGACGACATCAGAGAACTGTCGTTCTCAAGAACACAAAGAACATACAAGACGAAATTGTCGCTTATAAACAATGTATACGATAGTACCTTTGTAACAGTTCATTTTGAATCTGCAACGCCCGGATTGTAACGGTCACGTTTGTAACACTAATACAGCGTTGCGAAACTCTGTTTTCATATATTTCTTCAATAAAAACACCTTTTGAGCCATGTTTCTATCTTTTGAGAGTGTTTTCACCATGAAAAGCTAAACCCCATCACTGGGATGACAGAGGAAGACTTATCACAATTGTTTGGTAACTATAATTGATTCTTTATAACTTTTTGCACTTATTTTAATTGATTTATGATTTTCACTAATTAGTTGTGATTTCGTTTGATGGTGTATACTTAGACGTAAGATCTTTTGATATATCATGCTTGTGATTTACATCTAATGTTTTAGAAATCTATTTTTGGCAAAGAAAAGAGTCAACAAAAGAGCTAGAATTGTTATGAGTCATTATATGAACCAATTGAATGTGATTAATGGTGGAATCCGAAGTCCTAGTATCTCTCGTTATCGTGAAAATATTGTGAATAAATTTTCTTTATTTTAGTATTTTCTATTTTTAAGTCTGAAATCAAACCCAACAAGTCCGAGTGAACGACATCCTATTTACCACTATCTACATCACATCATTGACCAAATGGACTCTTTTCTTAACCCATCAACAAGTTGAGGATTAAGAGGGGGCGATGTTTGTACCATATAGTCTGTATATGGGCTCAAGTGCCTCAGTTCAATAATGCTATCTAGTATTGAGCCATTGGGTAATAAAATATGGAAGGATGATTATATCCCAGTCAGCAATTAACCTTCTACAACAAAACACCAGGTACATATTAAAACATGGAGGTTAAAGTTCCCCAAAAGAGGGATAATCAGTTATTGAGAAGGCCAAGTAAATATTCAAACCTGGGAGTTACAGATCCCCATAAAAAGGAGGGATCAGTTACAAAGAAGACCAGGTATGTCCTGGGAGTTACAGATCCTCAAAAAAATTAGGGATCAGTTACTGAGAAGACCAGGTATAACTTGTAAGTTACATATCCTATAAAAATGGAAAATTGGTTGGGACCAGGTGAACCTAGCAAGAATTTGGTCCAGATATATAGTCAAAATGTATCTAGATGAATTCCTTCAAAACCTATAAATAGAAGTGGAATATCAACAAAAAGATACACATTTCTAATCCCTTTCTCTCCATAAAAACCTGCTTAGAGATCTTGCTCATTGAGGCATCGGAGTGTCTTTGCAGGTACCCACCCCACTTTCACCTACCAGCAATTATTGAAGATAATAAGTTGATTCAACAAGTAGATGAACTTTTTCATCTACCAAGAGTGTATCACAAAGAATACTGTTGAGTCATCTAACGGCTAAAATCACTAAAATCTCATCTTCATATACGAATCTCGAGGATTATTGCAGAAACATTTTTGCTACAACTGGTATCATTCCGCAAAAGACCTATCTAATCTTCTCACAAAGCACTTTTCTTCAATAGCATCTTCTATAGCTCATACTTTTCAGAAATATTCTTTCAGTATTATTAATCCAATCATCACATTGGCGGAAAATGAAGCTTTAATTTATACTCCCAATGTTGAGGAAATATACAATGTCCTTAAAAGCATACTTAGCTGGAATGCTCCGGGTCCTGATGGTTTTCGAGTAGGATTCTTTCAAACTTAATGGTCTGTAGTTGGGAATGATATTTTTCAAATGGTGCAAGATTTCTTCATTCACAAGAAAATGCCACCAAACATAAATCATACTACAACTTGTCTAATCCCCAAAAATCTTCATCCTGCAATACCAACTGATTATGGGCCAATTGGTTTTTGTAATATAAAATTATTTCTAAGCTGCTAGTTACAAGGATGAATCCTCTGATGGAGAAAATAATATCTCCCACTCAAACTGCTTACGTGCCAAAAAGATATATTAATGATAATATAGTTATGGCACATGAGTTGATACACTCTATGAAGAGATCTAAGAAAAAAGAGGGACTCATGGCTTTAAAACTGGATATGTTGAAAGCCTTCGACAGAGTAGAATGGTCATTTATTGATCAAATGCTTCATTCTTTGGGTTTTTGTGAAGACTGGCGCATTATTATCCAACAGTGTATTTCAACAACAATTGTTTTTATTCGTCTGAATGGAAGTAATTGTCAGCCTTACTCTCCTTCTAGAGGTCTTAGGCAAGGGGATCCTTTATCCCCTTACTTGTTTAAAATTTCTATGGATTACTTGGTGTTAGAGCATAGCTCGGTTGAACCCACTTAATGTTGATATGTCAAGTTTGGTTGTCATATTTTAGTGAATCAAAACTCAATTAAAGAGTCGCTTGATTACGTAACTAGAGACAACTTCGTATAGGTTAGAATAGAAATATTAGGATTATGAGACATACAAGTATTACTCGAAGACTTGAAGAATGTGAAGAAGTAACAAGCCACAACGACAACATCATCCTTTCTCTTGAGGTTAGTAATATTTTGACTTGAATTGTTTCATTCCTAACGTATCATTCAAGTCGTGTTATATTGAAAACATAACTGCGAAGCTGTGAATGATTATACTCTATTAGTGAGACATGATCACATGATCATAGTGTTAAGGAATTAGAATACGAAGTATGACGCTTATCTTTTGAACTTCGTATATAAGACATCGACATAATCGTATGAATGCTATTGTGATTATGTGTATGGGTAAAGGTGAAGATTTCATCCTAGGAAACAATGTTTACATTTTTTTAAAGGAAGTACATTCATGAACTTGTTTTATGAATCGAAAGGGAAATTGCTAGGCTTATTGGTATCGTTATTCATTACATATCTTTGGATTTCCAATATGTGTGAGTTAGTAGAACCGATCATAACTTGTTATGTATTTTTGTAAAACTAGCCACAGTGCCTGACTTATGTATTGGTATGACTTTTATTACCTATCCTAAGTAATCACCTAAGATGGTATGATCGATATTTGTAATTGGTGTAATCGATCCTAGTAATTGGTAGGACCAATCACAAAAGAGTTGTGTAATCGATCCTTGTAATTAGCGTAGCCGGTCCTAGTGATTGGTGTAATCGATCCTAGTGACTTGTGTAACCGATCACAAGTAATACCATGAGAATATGGTAACTAGTCCTGGTAATTGATGTAACCGGTCCCAGTAA
Organism: Papaver bracteatum; assembly: GCA_023529315.1. Taxonomy (NCBI): domain Eukaryota; kingdom Viridiplantae; phylum Streptophyta; class Magnoliopsida; order Ranunculales; family Papaveraceae; genus Papaver; species Papaver bracteatum. The sequence continues at coordinate 174,950 of JAJJWX010002179.1, read as the reverse complement.
CCATGTTAAGGTAGAACCGATCCTTATGTTTGGTAAAACCGTAAACCCATGATTAGTGATCTGATATTTGATCAATCACATAGTTGTTCTTGGAATACAGATGAACCAATTCTGAACTTGTTTGTAAGTGTGGTATAATCGATTCCAAGATTGTAAATATGAAAAAGGATTTACAAAGAAAAAGATATTGACATACTTTGAACATGTTCAGTAACTTTTATCTTTTATTGTTCAAAGATATTCCTTAATTACTCAAGGAGATCCCGGACCGAAATAAATTAAGAATCTTTTAATTAAGGTTATTAGTTTTATATGCTTTTAATTACCAGCAATTAAATGCATATCTCTAGAAAATAAAAATTGGTAATGTGCATTTACTAATTGGAGATTTTCTAGTGAGATTTCGGTAAATATTGGACAAAGCATTTCCAGGAATTATGAAAACCGATTAGGGCATTTATTGCATATCTTAAGATAATTCGTTTTTGGAAATTCCTTGGTGTCCAAATATCCTTGGTCTATAAATACCCAAGTTTGCATTTCGAGCAAACTATCCTAAGAGCTAGGCAAACTTCATCTTTTTGTTGTTTCTGGTGGAGTCGTCTATTCGGAGAAGAAAGTACCCCCTAATTAGGTGAAATCTCTTACGAGCGCTCATTTAAAGACTTCCGTGGGATCAAGAAGTGTCTACGAGTACTGTTGGTGGGAAAGTAGTTATTTTAGTTTTCGATTGATTTGATTGACTAACGATTGTTGAACTTTGATTTCACATAGTTTGTTTATTCTTAAAAATCTTCTCTTCTGATATAAGATTCACTCAAACTAGATCGAAGTGTCGACGGGATCTTTAGAATTGTTTGTAGATCTAAAGACGTCTTATGATAATCCATTGTTAACAGACTCCGTTCTGTGTGTGATTGATCATAAGAGATTCAAGTGGTGTTGTGCATGTGTTTATTGAAGATTAAAGAAGATTCCTGATTTGGTTTCTATATCTTTGGGTGTGCACAAACCTTGGTCGGCTGGGATCCAACTAGAATCATAATTATTCGGTTGATTAGTTGTGTAAGATCGGCATCACCTTATAGTTTCTTATTTTATTATATATTGATTGATTGCAAATATAAACTTTGTTATTTCGGTAGTTGTTGGATAGATTGATCTCACCAGGAAAAGGAGTTTATTGGTTAAACACAAGAGCCTTTGCTTATGACTTGAGATATCTTCATCTGTAAGAATCAAGAGAGTTGTTACCAAGCAGATTTGTTGTTCCTTTACTGTTTGGAATATGATCCAAAGGAATTATTCTAGTGCGTGCACTTATTGAATATCAGAAGCGCAGGGATACTGAAGAAACTAGCTGAACTATAGGTTTAGTTGCTTGGTCTCAACTATACGAAGTTTGTTAGATTTTGTATAGCGGCTTAATTCTGAGAGTATTCAATTCTAGACTTGGTCCCGAGGTTTTTTTGCATTTGCGGTTTCCTTGTTAACAAAATCTTGTTGTGTCTTTTACTTTTTTATTTCCGCAATTATAATTATTTATTATAATTTAAAGTGAAATACGCAAACGTTAACTCTGTATTACTTGATAGTGATCATATAGAGTTTTGTTAATTCTGAACATATTATCAAGTAATCACGCTTTGATTATCGTATTGTCTCAATATCGTATCCATAGATGATCACACAAAGTGTGAATACCTATTTATGGTATTGTCTCGACGTTGTCCATAGACAATCGCTTTCGGTAAGAGGACTTATAGGTGGATAAATTAAAGATGGTGGTATATTTGGGTACCTTTTATCTTTTCACTTGGAAAGATCTTTACTTCATGCAGAAGCTCTAAACAAGTTACAAGGTATTCAGGTAACTAAAAATTCCATATCCATCAATCATCTACTTTTCGCAGATGATTGTATGTTGTTCTTTCAGGCGAACCAAAGAAGTATTAACCAAGTTAAGTATTGTCTGCAAGAGTTTAGTCAGTTGTCTGGTTAAATGATTAATTTTATGAAATCGTCGGCATTTATTACAGGAGATCTATCTAATGATTAAAAGATATCCATTAGAGATATGTTGGGAGTTAAACAACTGTTTTTTTTTTGTTAAGTCAAAAAATATATTGATATAAAATAATTACAAGTTAGCAAATAGGAAAAGAGGTCACAGCAACCCCAAAAATCTATAAGCTAATTAAATCTATAGTAAGAAACATTTGGAAGTTCAATTGAACTAATGAAATCAGGTCTCCCAATAAACTCTAATCCAACTACATTGCCAAGATCACGACCCCTTTTATCCATAATGTCCGAAGCAAAATTACACTCTCTGAAAGAGTGTTCAAAAATAATAGTATCGTAATTCCTTTGAATATCTCCCCAGCGAGATCTAGCAAACCATGGAATAGAACCTTGTGTAAACGCCCACCTAGCAACAGCAGAATCTGTGCGAGTTTTCACTCTCCTGAAACCCAACCTTGTTGCCCATTCCAAACCAATGATTATAGAATAAACCTCCGCCAAATAATTAGTAGTTATGTCTAGGCCAAAAGAGATTGCCCCAAGCACATCACAAAAAGAGTCACGAGCCACAACTCCTACCCCCTCCCTTCCAGGATTACCTCTAATCGCGCCATCACAGCAAAGCAAAAGTTCCCCAACCGCTGGAGGCGACCAAAAGCAATCAACTACTTCATGCATCTTTACTCTTCTATGCCTGACTCGGAAATAATCCAACACCCGCAAATCTTCACAGCAATTCTTCATAAATTCCTTGATCCGGACTGAAAATTCTTGTATTTGATATAAAACACACTTGTAAAACATTGGCCAGTTTGGATATTTCTTCTCAAACACTCTTTTATTCCTAGTATACCACAGTTCAGAACGGATTACCAAGATGGCCAGCAACCATAACTCTTGGATCATCTTATTACGGCCCTTTGCAGCTTTAAAGGCTACCACCAAATTATGATGCGTCAAAACCCCAAAAACATCAGCTAGCCACGTCCAAGCCTTGGCAGCAAAAGAGCAGCTCCAAAGAATGTGCCCAAGCGACTCCTCGGCACAAGAACACAAAACAAATTTAGTTGGCATTTCAACTTTAAAATGAGAATGCATCTAGAGTAGCGCCAGCACCACGAAGAATTTTCCTGTTCTTGGCAGTGAGACAAGGATGGATGCTCGTCCTCCATAACAACTTCGCACCTTCAAAATTCTGAAAACAAGGCCTAATAATCTCTCTAGCTGAATGAACCGTGAACTTCCCCTTGTAGTCTGGCATCCAATAACGCACATCATCACCCTGACTAGGCCTTGGTAAATCCGACAACTCAATCCCCGTGATAGGTGTCTAAAACACCTTATTTTATATTTAGTATTTACGCTTTCTTTGTTATTTTTCGTGTGAATTATGTATCTTATGCTCGCTTTTGAGTTTCATAGGTGTTTTGGAGTCATCGGAGCAAAAGAGGAGGAAAAATACGTAAAACGGGTATTATGGGCATTTCACAAGCGGGTGCTATTGAGAGCCTAGCTGAGGATAAGGGGTAACCATATGAGAGACTGATACATATAGGCTACAGCTCGTTAAGGGGACACCTCCTCCTTTATAACTAGAACTAGGTCGAGATTTTAATCTTGATTCATTTTCAGTCCCAGCTCTGTACTGCCGGCAAGCCATGAGTCCAAGCTCATGCTCGGATTCACTGCCGGTATAACCCGTGGGTCCGATAGCTGAGTACCAAGGGAACAGAGAGGTTCGAATTCAAAACAAGAGAAGGAAGAAATTGGGTCTGTGTGATGAATTTCTGAAGCTGAGAATACTCAAAGAGAGTAGGGTTGATGCTGGAAAGAACGAGAGTAATTTGGTTTCTATAGGAGGAGATTTGGACATGGATTTGGAACCTGAGACATGGGTTTGTGCTAGAATGAAGTTGACATCCATGGGAAGGAGTTTTATACAAGTCTGGTTGAATTCATTTTGCTGCCAAAACAGATAATGAAGTGTTGTTGACTTGCTGCTGCCAGTGTTCTTTATGGTTGAATGGGTGCGATTAATGGATGTTTCTGAATTATGAATGATTATAAATGAATGGGTTTGTGTCACAATGGTGAAATTGCTTGCAGGGAAGGAGCAGTGGCCTTAGGAATAACCAGCAAGGTTAAAATTGAGTACCAGTTTGTGGCACACGGGATGTTTGAGAAAATTCCTGAAATACTATTTCTTCACAATTCAAGTTTAGATTTACTAGCTTACTTCTCCAAGTTTTCCAGGGATTTAATGGGTTTGTGTTGGAGCTGAGTTGCAGCTGTAGGTGTGCATTGAGGCAGAGTTTGCTGGAAGAGTTGATGTTGCTGCTACTGATGTTGTTTTGAGAAGGTGTTGGTGCACTTTGTGGTGGTATGCGCTGTGCAGAGGACAAGCTACAACACAGGAGAATCGAAGGGAATGGAAGTTGCAGCATTGGTGGTGACTGAGCTAGCCGTGTTACAGGTGGTTGTGGCCGTGAATGTGATGTCTCAGACTCAGCTGAGACATTTTACTGAATCTGGTGATTTCGAGATGGTATTGATGCTATTTAATGGTGGAGGCTCATGTGCTGAGTTGTAGAAGGAGATGGAGCAGCAATGTGAGCTGACAGAGCTTGGTGGTGATGCGATGGTATGATTGAATGGAGTTGGCGTAGTTGCTGGTGACTATCATGGGCTCGTTGTAGTCGAGATATAGACTGCATTACAGGCCTGAGATAGTTTCGGAACTGCAGAAACGGAGCGAGAATGCAGTGAAAATGCTGATGCTGTGCTTGAGGAATAACAGGCTGAGGACGAGGAATTGTGGAGGAGCTGGTGACATGAAGAATTGTGAAGTGTACGACTGGTGCCGGTGAAATTGCAGGTGCAGAATAAGGAAGTATGTGGTTGTGCAGTCAGTTAGCACTGTTGCAGGTATTGACGTTGCGAAATGGTCGTAGTTGGTGCTTTCATTGGTTATTGTAAGCAGGTGCTGTGGAATATGGAATTGCTAAGGAGATGCTGAGATACAATGCAGGCAAGGAATTTAGATGTCCGGTATTTGGGAATGATCGAGCTAAGTAGATGGCAAGAAGTGCAGCTTCAGATGGAGCTGTATGCAGTTGCGAACAACAAGTGAAATGCAGGTTTGTCAGAGGAGTTGCGAATGAAGTTGTCGTGTTGATGGTGGTAGTCAGGCTAGGGTGTTGCAGAACTAACTTTGAGAAGAACAGGTGATGCTGCTGTGCAGTATTGCAAGAGTTGCAGGGAGTGACAGATTGCCTGAACCAGAACTGCAGAGACAATGCGAAAAGTGAGAAAAAATGGCGAGCCGGTGGTGCTAGTTCCGGTTGTCGTATTTTGGAAGTTAGAGTGTGAATCATAATATTTCACTGAATCACGAAGGGGGTATGTGTTGGATGCATGAGTTGGCCGCTGGACATATGAGCTACGGGTCACGCTTTTGAGTATGTTTTCGCAAGAAACAAGGCATTGGGTTGGATGATTCTTGTTGTGAATGTTTAAACTGTAGAGAATTAGTTGAGCTGTTGGGAGTATGCACCTATTGGTGACAGTTTCAGATGGAAAAGTGGCCTGAGACAAGTTTCCGGCAATCGGATTCCGGCGACGGTAACCGGATTTCGGCAATGACGTCAGCAAATCCGGCGACCCGGTTTTGTACCCAAATTTTCCAGAGACTTATTTTCACTCATGGGCTTGGTGGACGAATTTGAGATGGGTTTTGAGAAGACTTGACCTACTTTTGAGTATCCTTTTGGGAGAGGCATATAAATAGAAAATCTTTCTCTAAACCTATATCTCTCCATTAGGGAGACTTCTACTTTGTTCTAGGGTTTCATGGTAGTTTCTTCTTTGATTGTTATGATGATGATTTCCAAAAACACAAGTAACTAAGTTTTTATTGTTGGTTAAAGATGTAGTTGTATTTTGAAAACAAGTTTTGATCTTTATGAGTTAGCTTTGTACGCGTGTCGTAACCACAACAAATTAATTAATACTTTACTACCTAATTAAAGAGTAATATAGGGTAGTCAAGGTCGATCCCACGAGGAGCAAGTGATTATAGTTGTAAAATTGTCACAAAAAAGGGGGGTATTGGTTGTAAAATTTATAAAGCAAAAGAAATAAACAAAGTAATTAAAAGTGTAAGTTGAAATCAATGAGAGAGAATAGATCAAGGAATCCTTCTTCGCTGCAAAACAATGATTAAAGTTATGTTCTTTTCCACTTGTTATTAGTCATAGATTATCACCAACCGTAGGATAGCAGGTTAAACAGCTAACCCCAAAGTTCCTTATTTCGCCGAGTAACAAGTCCGCTTAGTTATCGGATTCTATTCAAAAGAACCACCTTGAGGTTCGCTTACAAGATGTAATTCCCCGAATGCATTAAGATTTATGAACTTAGGTTTAGTACTAGTAGTTAGACTCGGTTCGCTTGGTCTACTTTCTAGCGTTGTTTTCACACAAAATTGCTCCACGGAATCCCTCCGCAAGGTCTCGTGTTTTCTACTTGTGTAAAGAGTCAAGAAACTATTACGTATTCCCTAACTTTTCTTTATTTTATTGCTCCTTCCGAAAGATATAAGAGCAGGTGAATTGAATCACTAGCTTTAGATTAAATTAACAAGTCAATTTAGCGTGCACTCCAAACAACCTATCAATCAATCATAAACATTAATATTAGCAAAAACAAACGATAATCATATGAAAAACTTCAAAGTAGAATTGAAACAAAACTCAAATCAAATATTAAGAACTAGGAATTCATCCTCAATCAATAAGAAAATTAGCTACTCATAATTTGGAGTTCACATAATAATAATAATAAAGGAAGAAAGAAAAACTTATTGCAAAGATGATGGTTGCTCCTTCCTCCAATCCTTGTGCACTTTGACTCCTTCTCCAAAGTAGATGTGTGTGTAAAAGTTGTAGAGAACTCCTCTATTTATAGGCTTCAATACTCTCCATGTCTTTGTAGGAAAAGAATCCTCCTTCCAAAAGAACACCACTTTCCCAATTTGAGCCATATTCCAAATTCTAGTCCAATTCTCCAAAACTTCCAAGTTTTCATCCAATTCCCACTTCTAAGTCTTCACACACATGAGAGAAGTCCATCCAAAATTCTGCATTTTTTGCTCACCGGAAAAATGTGTTTTTGGCCGGAATTTGTCGCCGCCGGCCACCTGAAAATTCTCCTCCGGTCAAGGTATATTATGTTGGTCAACCGTTAAGACTAACGATTAAAGGAGTCAACAGTCAGTCAACTGGGTCAAATGGGGGACTGAATCAGCCAAGTCAGTTGTCTTACTCATGGCTTACTCGGTTGATTAACCGAGTCAGGTTAGCGAGTCGCTGGGTCGGATCGGTCGGACTCGTCTGGATCGGTCCCGTCGGCTACCGAGTTAACTCGCCGGAGCCAAAATCCGGCCGAGTTCTGTCTGTTTACAGGATTTTCTCAGGCCAATTTCAGGCCTCAATTTTGGTCTTCACCTGTTAAGAACCTAATCATTCATCTACAGACTCATTCATTCACAGCAACAGTTGACAACCCATCTCAATTCGCAACTCTATCTTCACAGCGACAATAGCGAGACCACAAATCATCAATACCTTCATCCGATTTCTTCACAGCGAAATCACTAACACAGAACCCATTTTTTTGTTCCCTGATTTCTTGCGTCAATCAGAATTTTCACAATCAAATCAGTACCCAACTCAGGTACAGTGTCATATAACCGCAAACACCCATTGAAGCTCATCGATCTCTTCTATCATCTCCGATTTCATCTCAGCACATTCTGAAACCCTAGTTTCACAGAAACCATTTTCGATTCAAACCCCTGTAACAGCAGCACCACTGGTCATCACTTCTCGCTTTGATTGCAGCAACGACAGCTCTACTAACTCGATTTCATCATCGTCTCTCTGCCTATTTTTCTTTCGATCTTAATCTTGGCAGTGAACAACAGCTCTGCCTTTTGCTTTATTTCAGGGAAGAATACAATGATTGAGCAAGAGAAATTTTCCAGGTTATAAAACTTGGGTCCGGACCTGGGCATTAATACGGGTCGCCCAATGATATCCCATTCTAATTAAAGCCTCTAAATGATAAGGGGACCCTATTTGACAACCCCTTAACCGTTAATTGGTTGTCTTTAACACTTCTCCAAAACAGAGTTGCCCCTTAACCTCGACTGAGATCCGTATAGTGTCCGCCCCTAAAATGACCTTTTTGCCCTTTTAGCTCAAATTGAATGATTTCTTCTCCTTTTCCTCCGTGCGACTCCAGAGTACCTAATAACTCAAAAACACACGTAAAATACATAATTTACTAGAAAAATAGCAAAGAAAGCATAAACTCTTAGATAGTAAATTAGGTGTATTCTACACCTATCAAATTCCCCCACACTTAGACTTTGCTAGTCCTCGAGCAAATCAACTAAAACTTACAACTTCAAAGCGTTCCAACGTCCCCAAGCATCCTAAGAGCTATGAGGACATAGAGTTTCTGCATGCTAGTAATAAGAAGTTAGAAATATTAAAGAACATATTCTCATTCTTAAATGTTGAGTGAGAAATAACCACACCATAATGAGAGAACACGTGTTTGAGAAACGATCAATAAGCATTTCGCCTCAACTTCTACCTCACCTAATAGGGTTTTATGATAATTGCACTCAAAAAGATGGCTTTTTTATGGGTCTCACATGTGTGCAGGTAGGAATGAAGAGATAATTCCTGCAACACGTTGAATGGTGGGAAGGATAACTTCCGAAATTTTGAAAAACCCACATCTTTTAACATTTTGAAAAACCATTTTTCTAACGATCTCTAAGAAAGGAAATCAACCACTTATATCGAGGATGAGATTACTTACTTACCTTCACATCCGATTGCCAATTATGATAACACCACTCTTACGGAATCCAATAGAAACGTCTTCCGCTCCTTGTCTTCATCTTCTTGGTCTTCGGATTCAACTATTGATGATAAACACTTGAACTTCATAAATCCTTAACAATTTGTAACCTTTTTCCTCAAAATCCTTGTCGCTTGAAACTTCATTATAGATTTTCCTTCCCCACGGCTTATTCAAAACAAAACAATAATAGATATTTCTCTTGTCTCATATATATATATATTTTTTGTTTTTTTTTTAGACAAGAGAAACAAAATACAAAACAAAGTGGAAAATAAAATAAACCATGGCCGTGGAAAAGTACTTTACCGCTTGATTCTTCACAACTTGTATCGCCTTGAAATCATAAACTTCAATAATTCTCACCTTTTGCTTTTCTTCGCTTTTGTAAATAAGTCTTAATACTTGAATATAGAATTACCTCATTGTATTGTAAGTCTTCAACTTTGATATAAAATTATGCTCTTTTTTTTTCTTGTTTCATTGTTGCTTTCAAACCTTGAACCTTTTCAACTTTCCTTGTAGATTTTGATGTCGCTCCTTGTTGTTGATGTGGTGTTTCTATGGACCCGTTGTTGTCGAGAGAGAGAATGGTGCTAACTGCAAATCGAACTACAAGAAGGAGGCTTTCATCTATAGACGTCACCCTCATGATTGACAAAGATTAGCACTCAAGAGATCAAAATAGTGCTGAAATTGGTGTGAAATTGGGTAGCTCACCATTCTACCCGGAATTAACGTACGGTGACACACACTCAAAAGAAGCTCTTTAGTAAAGGAAGAATTTTGGTCGGTGCCTCACATAATATAAAAACGGGTAGTCTTCACTAATGATTGATCAGAAACTCTAATAATGCATTCTTCTCTACTCCTAATTTGCATCACCGGCATGATTAAATCCATTATTTAACACTCTAACAAGCAAGAAATCGAACGTAGTTCCCTAACATTTCCAAGTTCAATTATGTCGGTCAGAATTCTCTATGTAATCATACCTAGAAGCATGCTAGTGACTCTAAAATCTCTAAAAGTTGAAGTTTTTATGCAAAAAAAAAAAAAAAAAAAATTTTTTTTTATGCAAAAATATATGCTTAGCCACTCCCCACACTTAAACCTTACATTGTCCTCAATGTAATTGAATCCTCCTAGTAAAGTCAAGGTGGGAAATCCTAATATGATATGAAACAAGAAAAATAAACACACAAAACAAAAAGCAAATAAAAACAAAAGGATATGAAATACAAAACCGGTGGGTTGCCTCCCACTTAGCGCTTGTTTTAAAGTTGACGGCCCGACATAGCTCTTGCTTCACATTACTCCTCTAGAGGGAGCACATCTCGAAATCCAATCACGTCCACATGCTCCGTTGGAAAGTTCTCATAATATGGATTCAACCTATGGTCGTTGACTTTCAAGGGGTGTCCTGTTTTTTCACTAACAATTTCAACTGCACCATGATCATAAACGTTAGTAACAATAAATGGTCCCACCCAACGGGACTTAAGCTTACCCGGAAATAAACGTAAACGAGTATTAAATAAAAGAACTTTTTGCCCCACAACAAAACTCTTCCGAGAAATCATCTTGTCATGAAAAAGCTTGGTCTTTTCCTTGTAAATCCGGGCACTCTCGTAAGCATCATTACGTATCTCCTCTAGCTCATGTAGTTGTAACTTTATTTGTTTCCCCGCTGTATCAAACTCCATGTTGAATTTCTTTATCGCCCAATAAGCCTTATGTTCAAGTTCAACCGGAAGATGACAAGCTTTGCCATAAACCAACCGATATGGAGACATACCAATCGGTGTTTTGTACGCCGTTCTATACGCCCAAAGTGCATCATTGAGCTTAAATCTCCAATCTTTCCTTGTGGTATTCACCGTTTTCTCAAGGATGGACTTGATTTCACGGTTTGAAATTTCAGCTTGTCCACTAGTTTGTGGATGGTAAGGCGTACCAATCTTGTGTGTTATGTTGTACTTCTTAAGGAGAGCGTTTAAAGACTTCTTGAAATGCGAGCCTCCATCGCTTATCACCACTCTTGGTGTGCCATGCCTAGTGAATATGTTTTCTCTTACAAAATCACAAACAACTTGAGAATCATTAGTTTTGGTGGCTCTAGCCTCCACCCATTTAGAAACATAATCTACAGCAAGAAGTATATAGAAATTTCCATTCGAATTGACAAAAGGGCCCATAAAATCAATTCCCCACACATCAAAAATCTCTACGGCGAGAATTGGTGTGAGTGGCATTTGATTTAGAGCACCTAGATTGCCCGTTCTTTGACATCTATCACACGATTTACAAAAAACATATGAATCTTCAAACAAGGTGGGCCAATAAAATCCACTTTCAAGAACTTAAAGAGCGGTACGTTTAGAACCAAAATGGCCACCACATGCAAAAGTATGACAAAAGGAGAGAATAGATTGAAATTCGGAGTTAGGTACGCACCTTCGTATGATTTGATCAACGCCATATTTCCATAAGTATGGTTCATCCCACACATATTGCTTCGCTATCTTCTTAAGCTTCATCTTTTGGAAGTTAGACATTGTGCTAGGTACCTTCCTTGTCACCAAATAATTCACTATATCCGCATACCAAGGTGTTGATTCTTCCAAGGAGAAAAGTTGTTCGTCCGGAAAGCGGTCTTGTAATGGAAGTTCTTCTTGAGACATAACAAGTCTACTAAGATGATCCACAACGGTATTCTCCACACCTTTCTTATCTCGAATTTCTATGTCGAACTCTTGTAGTAGTAGGATCCACCGGATTAATCTTGGCTTAGCTTCTTTCTTCTTTATTAAGTATCTAAGTGCCGCATGATCGGAATACACAATAACCTTTGTACCCACCAAGTATGAGCAAAACTTTTCTAATGCAAACACAATAGCCAATAACTCTTTTTCCGAGGTAGAATAGTTTATTTGTGCATCATTGAGGGTCCTAGATGCATAATAGATAACATGGGACAACTTGTCCACTCTTTGACCCAAAACGGCTCCAACCGCATAATCACTAGCGTCACACATTAGTTCAAATGGAAGATTCCAATCCGGTGATTTGATAATTGGCGCACTTGTCAACATTGCTTTCAATTTGTCAAAAGCATCCTTGCATTCCTTGTTGAAGTCAAAAGGTACCTCCTTTTGTAGTAACTTGCACATCGGCATGGATATTTTGGAGAAATCCTTGATAAACCGCCTATAGAAACCTGCATGACCAAGAAATGAACGAACTTCCCTCACCGAAGTGGGATATTGTAAATTTCTTATTAAATCTATCTTTGACTTGTCCACTTCGAGCCCTTGAGAGGACACAATGTGACCAAGTACTATGCCATGGTTTACCATAAAATGACATTTCTCCCAATTAAGAACAAGGTTAGTGTCTATGCATCGTTTAAGAACTAGTTCAAGGTTGTTTAAACAAATATCAAAAGAATTGCCATAAACACTAAAGTCGTCCATAAATACCTCAATAATGCGCTCCACGTAATCCGAGAATATGCTTACCATGCATCTTTGGAAAGTAGCCGGTGCATTGCAAAGACCAAACGGCATCCGTCTATACGCAAATGTTCCAAACGGACAAGTAAAAGTGGTCTTCTATTGGTCCTCCGGTGCAATAACAAGTTGATTGTATCCCGAATAACCATCCAAGAAACAATAATAAGAATGCCCCGCTAACCGCTCCAACATTTGATCAATGAAAGGTAAAGGAAAGTGATCCTTTCGGGTTGCGGAATTAAGCTTTCTATAATCAATGCACACTCTCCAACCGGTTTGAACTCTTGTGGGAACAAGTTCATCGTCTTGATTTCGAACAACTGTAACACCGGACTTCTTGGAACCACTTGTACCGGACTAACCCATTTGCTATCGTAAATTGGGTAGATCACCCCCGCACTTAGCAATTTAAGTATCTCTTTCTTCACAACCTCCATCATGGGAGGATTAAGCCTACGTTGAGCATCACGTACCGGCTTCACGTTCTCCTCCATTAGAATCCTATGCATGCATATGGATGGACTAATGCCCTTGATATCCGCAATTGTCCAACAAATAGCCGTTTTGTGCTCTTTCAAGACTCTAAGAAAACGGTCTTCTTGTACCGGTGTGAGGTTCTTTGAAATAATCACCGGAAGCTCATCTCCATCTCCCAAAAATGCATACTTCAAATGATCCGGAAGTGGCTTCAAGTCTAGCTTAGGCGCCTTCACAATAGATGGTACAAGTAATTCATCATTCACGGGTAAAGATATATAGGAAACATTACCCTTAGCTTCTTGTAATGCCGTCAAGGCACCACACGTCTCCACCAATTCCGTGGAAATTTCAACATCCAAGTTAGACACGCCGTGGATGTCCAATTCAATGCTCTTTTGCAACACCACATCAAGTTCGTCCTCTCGATTCAATTCCACCATTTGTTGTGCTAATGAACCAACCACATCAATGGAGTAAGCGGAATGCACATCACTTGGATAGCGCATAGCTTCAAATATGTTGAAGTGTATTACTTCCTTGTCGAATTCCATAGTGAGTGTACCCTTATCAACATCAATCTTCGTCTTTGCGGTCTTCATAAATGGCCTCCCAAGAAGTAGAGAAGTAGACTAACGATTCTCATTATTGTCCATATCCACCACAAAGAAATCCACCGGAAAAATTAACTCATTCACTTGCACGAGAACGTCTTCTACAAGTCCCTTTGGATAGATGTTAGACTTGTTTGCTAATTGGATAATAACTCTTATCTCTTTCAAAGGTCCAAGATTCAAGGAGTCATAAATATCGGCCGACATCACACTAATGGAAGCTCCCAAATCAAGTAAAGCATGTTCAAACCTTTTCTTACCAATAGTAATTGGCACCGTGAAACCACCGGGATCCGTGCACTTTGTAGGCATCTTCTTCAAAAGCATAGCCGACACACTTTCACTAACTTTAGTAATTTCATTATCAAGCAACCTATCCTTCTTAGTGCATAACTCCTTCATGAACTTAGCATACCTTGGCATTGTCCTTATGGCCTCGATGAAGGGGATGTTGATTTCTATCTTCTTGAAGATATCCATGAGTACCTTATCTTGAGCATCCTTCTTGGACTTAGCAAAACGACTAGGAAAAGGAGGTGGAGTAGTGAAAGTAGGAACCGGTTCCTTGGATTGGGCGGTTGGTGTTGAATTCTCCTTTGGTACGACATCCTCCTTCTCTTTGACTACCTCTTCACTAGCTTCTTCATGACGAGTTGGACTCTCCACTTGTCTTCCACTTCTTAAAGTAACCGCACTAACATTCTCTCTTGGATTCACAATTGGTTGCGAGGGAAGCTTTGTGGATGCTTGATCTTTCATTAAGTTCATATCGGTCGCCAATTGTCCCATTTGAGTTTGTAAATCCTTGATTGCCGAATCGGTCTTTTGTTGGGTTTGTTGTAACATAGAAGTGAGACCTTGCATGCTTTGCATTATCACATTCAACTTGTCATTATCTTGCTCCTTGACTTGTTGTGGTTGGAATTGTTTTTGTTGAGGTTGGAAACGTGATTGTTGGAATCCACCTTGTTGTGCATATGGATTAGGAGCCGCCGCTTGCTTGTTTGCATAGCTAAAGTTGGGTTGATCCTTCCAACCGGGATTGTAAGTATTTGAGTATGGATCGTACCTTGGCCTTGGATTTGGATATAAAGCATTTACTTGTTCGGTTTCATCATCCGGAATAATTACCGCGTCCAACCGTTGCACTACCCTCTCTATGTTGTTTAACCGTTGATCGGATTGTGAAGACGAGTCACTAACCTCATGCACCAACTTAATCATTGAATCACCTCTTGCATAGAATTGTTGCGAGTTCGCCGTCATACTTTCAATCAACTCGGTAGCTTCGGCCACCGTCTTGTTCACTAGTGCACCACCACCGGCGTCAAGAAGATATCGATCACTTATTTGGAGACCTTCATAGAAGTATTGGATTATCATGGCGTCACTAAATTGATGGTGTGGACAACTTTCCACCAATCTCTTGTATCGGTCCCAACATTCATATAATGACTCTCCCACATGTTTCTTGATCCCACAAATTTCTTTGCGAATTTGAGTAGCCTTTGATGCGGGAAAATATCTCTCAAGGAAAATTTTCTTCATCCCATTCCATGTTGTGATACTTCCGGAAGGCAAATAGTATAACCATTCCTTAGCATTACCCGCCAAAGAGAACGGAAATGCTTTCAACATTGCTCCATCCGCATTCGTATTCGGTGGAAGCATAGCCGTGACTATGGTGTTGAAGTCCATAAGATGTTTGTTTGGGTCTTCATTCACCATGCCATGGAACTTTGGTAATTCTCTAATCAACCCCGGCTTGATCTCGAAAGTTGAGTTAGTTTGGATACACCATTGTTGTGTATCGAGCTTGTGAGAAGCTAGGTCCTTGAGTGTACGATCACCCATTGCCTCTTCTTCTAAGTCCGAATCTGCGAATTCACTTGATGTAGAACGAGGAAGCGGAGTGTTAACCGCTCGAATGAAGTCTCTTAGTTGAGTGACGGATCGAAGACGTATTCTAATTGGACTCGGTCTTCCCCCTTGAAGCATTCACCAAAGATATAGTACCTACAGCAAGGTTCACAAAACTAAGTTAGATACGGTATAGAATCTAACAAAGCAAGAATAATGCAAAAAGAAAAATAAAAACAACTAAAATCGCCCGATGCTCCCCGGCAACGGCGCCAAAATTTGTACGCGTGTCGTAACCACAACAAATTAATTAATACTTTACTACCTAATTAAAGAGTAATATAGGGTAGTCAAGGTCGATCCCACGAGGAGCAAGTGATTATAGTTGTAAAATTGTCACAAAAAAGGGGGCTATTGGTTGTAAAATTTATAAAGCAAAAGAAATAAACAAAGTAATTAAAAGTGTAAGTTGAAATCAATGAGAGAGAATAGATCAAGGAATCCTTCTTCGCTGCAAAACAATGATTAAAGTTATGTTCTTTTCCACTTGTTATTATTCATAGATTATCACCAACCGTAGGATAGCAGGTTCGCTTAGCTAACCCCAAAGTTCCTTATTTCGCCGAGTAACAAGTCCGCTTAGTTATCGGATTCTATTATAAAGAACCACCTTGAGGTTCGCTTACAAGATGTAATTCCTCGAATGTATTAAGATTTATGAACTTAGGTTTAGTACTAGTAGTTAGACTCGGTTCGCTTGGTCTACTTTCTAGCGTTGTTTTCACACACAATTGCTCCACGGAATCCCTCCGCAAGGTCTCGTGTTTTCTACTTGTGTAAAGAGTCAAGAAACTATTACGTATTCCCTAACTTTCACTAGCTTTAGATTAAATTAACAAGTCAATTTAGCGTGCACTCCAAACAACCTATCAATCAATCATAAACATTAATATTAGCAAAAACAAACGATAATCATATGAAAAACTTCAAAGTATAATTGAAACAAAACTCAAACCATATGTTTAGAACTAGGAATTCATCCTCAATCAATAAGAAAATTAGCTACTCATAATTTGGAGTTCACACAATAATAATAATAAAGGAAGAAAGAAAGAAAAACTTATTGCAAAGATGATGGTTGCTCCTTCCTCCAATCCTTGTGCACTTTGACTCCTTCTCCAAAGTAGATGTGTGTTAAAAGTTGTAGAGAACTCCTCTATTTATAGGCTTCAATACTCTCCATGTCTTTGTAGGAAAAGAATCCTCCTTCCAAAAGAACACCACTTTCCCAATTTGAGCCATATTCCAAATTCTAGTCCAATTCTCCAAAACTTCCAAGTTTTCATCCAATTCCCACTTCTAAGTCTTCACACACATGAGAGAAGTCCATCCAAAATTCTGCATTTTTTGTTCACCGGAAAACTGTGTTTTTGGACGGAAGTTGGCCGGAATTTGTCGCCGCCGGCCACCTGAAAATTCTCCTCCGGTCAAGGTATATTCCGTTGGTCAACCGTTAAGACTAACGGTTAAAGGAGTCAACCGTCAGTCAACTGGGTCAAACGGGGGATTGAATCATCCAAGTCAGCTGTCTTACTCATGGCTTACTCGGTTGATTAACCGAGTCAGGTTAGCGAGTCGCTGGGTCGGATCGGTCGGACTCGTCTGGATCGGTCCCGTCGGCTACCGAGTTAACTCGCCGGAGCCAAAATCCGGCCGAGTTCTGTCTGTTTACAGTATTTTCTCAGGCCAATTTCAGGCCTCAATTTTGGTCTTCACTTGTTAAGAACCTAATCATTCATCTACAAACTCATTCATTCACAGCAACAGTTGACAACCCATCACAATTCGCAACTCTATCTTCACAGCGACAACAGCGAGACCACAAATCATCAATACCTTCATCCAATTTCTTCACAGCGAAATCACTAACACAGAACCCATTTTTTTGTTCCTTGATTTCTTGCGTCAATCAGAATTTTCACAATCAAATCAGTACCCAACTCAGGTACAGTGTCATATAACCGCAAACACCCATTGAAGCTCATCGATCTCTTCTATCATCTCCGATTTCATCTCAGCACATTCTGAAACCCTAGTTTCACAGAAACCCTTTTCGATTCAAACCCATGTAACAGCAGCACCACTGGTCATCACTTCTCGCTTTGATTGCAGCAACGATAGCTCTACTAACTCGATTTCATCATCGTCTCTCTGCCTATTTTTCTTTCGATCTTAATCTTGGCAGTGAACAACAGCTCTGCATTTTGCTTTATTTCAGGGAAGAATACAATGATTGAGCGAGAGAAATTTTCCAGGTTATAAAACTTGGGTCCGGACCTGGGCATTAATACGGGTCGCCCAATGATATCCCATTCTAATTAAAGCCTCTAAATGATAAGGGGACCCTATTTGACAACCCCTTAACCGTTAACTGGCTGTCTTTAACACTTCTCCAAAATAGAGTTGCCCCTTAACCTCGACTGAGATCCGTATAGTGTCCGCCCCTAAAATGACCTTTTTGCCCTTTTAGCTCAAATTGAATGATTTCTTCTCCTTTTCCTCCGTGCGACTCCAGAGTACCTAATAACTCAAAAACACACGTAAAATACATAATTTACTAGAAAAATAGCAAAGAAAGCATAAACTCTTAGATAGTAAATTAGGTGTATTCTACACCTATCAAGCTTTCTCTCAAAACCATCGTTCACTTACTACTGCGTATAATAATTGCATGATTGATGTATTGCAATATGATTGAATGTTTGTTTGGTTGAGTCTAGAATTGATTGAACATACATCAATATCTATAGCTATTTTAGGGTTTTCATCGAGCGATAACCTTGAATATGAGTATCATGATATGATTACGGTTTTTAGTGATACACTCTTGTAATCATATGTAGATATTGACCTTTGTTCGAATTGTTTGCGCAATGTATTACAATTGCATTGATTAGCCTATTTCTGAAACTTAATGCTCCTTGGAATTGAACTTAATTAGCGCAAGGCGTTAGGTTATTCTTTAGGTAGAATTCACATAAGCAACTCTAATGTATGTGTTGATGACTTAGGAAATTTACGGAGTATTCTTGCAATAAGGTATTCTAGGGCTTTTGATGATAGCGAGATTAAATACGAATTCTATTCATATATTCAACACTTGTTTACAATTGAAGATGAAACATGTATCCAATATTCTCACAACCTTGATTTACGTGTTTACTTTTCTTTGTCTTGCTTTTATTTTATTTTAGTATATAAAAATCAGAAAAACCCCCGGTGTTTTATATAGGAAACCGAAACATTTTGACAACCTAGTCCTCTCTGTGGGATCGATCCTTTCTTGCCCTTGCTATATTTATATTTTAAGTAGTAAGAAAGTGTAATTTATTTTTGACGCATACGACAGCGATCAAATTTTGGCGCCGTTGCCGTGGAGGCAGCGTTTGTCACTTGTTTTTGGTTTCTTATTTTTGTTTTGTTTTTAGTTTTTCTTATTTTCTAGTTTTGACGTTGGTTTGAGAATCTTATTTCAGGTACCAATTTCTATGGACGGAGCATATTGGAACAATGGATACGGTTTTCAACAACCTCAATAATATGAGAACTACAAATTCCATGGGTATAATCAAAACCAATTCATTGGTTATGACCAATATTCCATGGAACCTTATGGTTTTCCTCAACATCCTTATGGTGGGTATGGGTGTGAACAACCACAAGGATGGGAGGACTCTTATGCTCGTGAAAAACAAGTCTCTAACTTTATGGACACATTTTCCAACTTTGTACAACAAGAGTTTCAAAAAGATAAAGAGACTAGAGAAGAGCAACTCCAAGAACTTCGTGAAGGTATTGCTAACTTGCGAAGAGGCATTGATCAATACAAGGAATATATGGATAATTCTAATGTGCATATGGTTTGTGATGAATATTTGATTGATGCTAATGTTGAAAAAGGCCAATCCTTGGGCACTTTCGTTGATAATTGTGTAGCTAACTCAACTCTTGATCTTACTAATGATAATTCACATATTCAAAAGGATGAGTTAGAGTTTAGCAACACTAAATGCAGCGACGAAAAACCTTATGTTAACTATGAAAGTGACGGTGATTATGATACATTGCTTGAAACAACTCATGGTGACAACAAAGAGGTGTACAATGGAATCTTTTTGGGATCAATACGAAGACGAAGAGAAATATGACGACACTAGTGCAGCTTGAGCATATTCAAAGGGTGGAGCTTGAGGATGAAGCATTTTTGAGTGTTCTAAAAAGTTCCTTATAACGAAATTTGGATCCGCAATGGATTATGTGCCTTACAACAAAGAGGAGTGTGTTGAGAATGTGACCGTTATGACCAATATTGTGGAAGACCCAATTGAGCTTGAATATGATTGTAATGATGATGTTGATGCCGAGATTTTGGTTAAGGCAGAAACAGATGAAGAATGGTTGCAAGGTTTGATAGAGGACCATGATATACAAGTGGTGAATAATTCACTTGAGTTTTTCAAGGATGAAGAGGATTCCGTGATACAAGAGATTGTGATAGGTTTGTCTAACCCTTTGCATATTATTTCTTTTCCTTTACCTCTTATTAGTTTGAATGTATGTGCTTCGAGAACATTGTTAGATGACTTTGTTTCTCGATATCCGCCATTAGAAACATTAGATTCTCATACTATGCAGGTTTGTGAACAAGAAACCGTGGAAGTACCCGCCTTCTGTATTCTTTATACACTTCCAAGTGTAGAAAAGAGTAAGTGTGGGGGAAACTCTTATCGGTTAATAGCTTCAATTCTGTTTTCTTGTATTAATTTTTGTGCGAAGCTAGTGTTTGCAAAACAGGTGCTATGGGTGGATCCCCAACTTTTCTGATTATTGGTGTATGGGGAATTCGTCTTGCAAGTCGGGCTGACGACTTTAAACCAAGCGCTAATGGGAGGCAACCCACTGGTTTTTTTTATCTATCTCTATCTTTTTATTTATTTTAAAAAGTCTTTTATCTTTATTTTCTTATTTTGGATATTTGCATATCAAAACTCCAACTTTTAGAGATTTTTGAACGATTTATAATAGACACTAGCCTTTCTAAGTAGATGGAATTTTTTCTTAACAATGAGGTATATATATTGGCTGAGTTGGGATTAGATGCCAACTAAATAGCTTGTTTAGTGTTTATTCTCTATTGTTCAGAAATAACTATGAGTTGGAGTATCAGTTTTTATTATGCATTTGTATATATATCATGTTATGGATTTCCCACCTTGACTTTCTTTGGACGATTCAATTTACATTGAGGACAATGTAAAGTTTAAGTGTGGGGGAGTGTTCTCATATAGAGTTTTTAGCCTTTTTGGTTTTCCCTTGTTTCATTTATATAAAAAAAAAATAGAAAAAAAATAGAAAAAGAAAAAAGATAAAAAAAATTGCTTTATAAACTCTGAAACCTAGAAACATGTGCCTTTAGGATGTCACTATCAATCTAAATGGATGGAACCATCTTGGATGGAGGAGTTGAGGAACCCATTAACTAAATGGACGGAATTATTCAATTGTTAGAAATAATATGATAGTTGTTACCATATCTCGGAATATCACCATATCACGTTCTATTTTTATTTTTCCATATTTATCTATTGTTATCTAAGTGATTTGGTGGGTCACTAAACATCGAATTGTTATTACTGCTAGGATGAAATAGAGTGATTGAGTTGCTAAAAAAAAAAAACGACCGACCAATTAGACCAATCGGAATAAAAATGACACTTGGATAGCAATATGTGTGTGTTCTCCCTGTCTTCGTCGCCTAAACAAGCGTGGAATGCAGGATCCAAGGGAACTATCATGTAATCTGCTGACAAGAAGCATGTGCTTGGATCCAAAAGATCTAATCATGCTGTCACAAAAAAAAAGTGAAAAAAAAGTAAAAAAAAAAAGTAAAAAAAAAATTATTATTGTTTAATAAAGTCGACTCTTGGTTCCCTTGTATATGCCGGTTGAGTTGATGTAGAATTAAGATTGTTGACCACTGGTTCCCTTGTATATGCCAGTGTGTTGACACTAGAATTCAGACCAGTAGCTCAATCCAATAGGATTATTAGGTTCATCTTGGCGGTGAGCTTCAGAAAGATATGGGAAACATCGATCACTTGTTAACATTCGCAACATCTACTTCTATATCCATCTTCTTAATATTTTCATTGTGATTGTGGTTAGTCAGATTCCGAGTATTGTGGTTTGTTCAACTTTCTAAGTAGAGCTTAATTTACATATATTTTAATTTGGATTCGCATCAGGGTACCTCCTCCAATAGCCAGTTTGGATTCGTTCATAGATTTGTCATAGGTATCTGGAGTTGGAAATATAGGTTTTGTAGGTAGACCTCTTGTAAACCTTCACGAGACTATAACTCGTCCACTAGGGACACCTAGGGGTTCAAAGGCTTGTTATACGTGCTAAGTTTAACCGTATCCTCGACGACGCGGAGTTGTATGCATGTTTATAATTGTTTTGTTTGATTTGCTCGAGGACTAGCGAAGTCTAAGTGTGGGGGAATTTGATAGGTGTCTAAAACACCTTATTTTATATTTAGTATTTACGCTTTCTTTGTTATTTTTCGTGTGAATTATGTATCTTATGCTCTCTTTTGAGTTTCATAGGTGTTTTGGAGTCATCGGAGCAAAAGAGGAGGAAAAATGCGCAAAACGGGTATTATGGGAATTTCACAAGCGGGTGATATTGAGAGCCTAGCTGAGGATAAGGACTAACCATATGAGAGACTGATACATATAGGCTACAACTCGTTAAGGGGACACCTCCTCCTTTATAACTAGAACTAGGTCGAGATTTTAATCTTGATTCATTTTCAGTCCCAGCTCTGCACTGCCAGCAAGCCATAAGTCCAAGCTCATACTCGGATTCACTGCCGGTATAACCCGTGGGTCCGATAGCTGAGTACCAAGGGAACAGAGAGGTTCGAATTCAAAACAAGAGAAGGAAGAAATTGGGTCTGTGTGATGAATTTCCGAAGCTCAGAATACTCAAAGAGAGCAGGGTTGATGCTGGAAAGAACGAGAGTAATTTGGTTTCTATAGGAGGAGATTTGGACATGGATTTCGAACCTGAGACATGGGTTTATGCTAGAATGAAGTTGACATCCATGGGAAGGAGTTTTATACAAGTCTGGTTGAATTCATTTTTCTGCCAAAACAGATGATGAAGTGTTGTTGACTTGCTGCTGCCAGTGCTCTTTATGGTTGAATGGGTGCGATTAATGGATGTTTCTGAATTATGAATATTATAAATGAATGGGTTTGTGTCACAATGGTGAAATTTCTTGCAGGGAAGGAGCAGTGGCCTTAGGAATCACCAACAAGGTTAAAATTGAGTACCAGTTTATGGCACACATGATGTTTGAGAAAATGCCTGAAATACTATTTCTTCACAATTCAAGTTTAGCTGTACTAGCTTACTGCTCCAAGTTTGCCAGGGATTTAATGGGTTTGTATTGGAGATGAGTTGCAGCTGTAGGTGTGCATTGAGGCAGAGTTTGATGGAAGAGTTGAGTAGGTGTTGGTGCACTTGGTGGTGGTATGCGTTGTGCAGAGGACAAGCTACAACATAGGAGAATCGCAGGGAATGGAAGTTGCAGCATTGGTGGTGACAGAGGTAGCCGTGTTACAGGTGGTTGTGGCCGTGAATGTGATGTCTCAGACTCAGCTGAGACATTTTACTGAATCTGGTGATGTCGAGATGGTATTGATGCTGTTTAATGGTGGAGGCTCATGTGCTGAGTTGTAGAAGGAGATGGAATTGGTGAGATGGAGCAGCAATGTGAGCTGACAGATCTTGGTGGTGATGCGATCGTAGGATTGAATGGAGTTGGCGTAGTTGCTGGTGACTGTCATGGGCTCGTTGTAGTCGAGATATAGATTGCATTACAGGCCTGAGATAGTTTCGGAACTGCAGAAATGGAGCAAGAATGCAGTGAAAATGTTGATGCTGTGTTTGAGCAATAACAAGCTGAGGACGAGGAATTGTGTAGGAGATGGTGACATGAAGAATTGTGAAGTGTACGACTGGTGCTGGTGAAATTGCAGGTACAGAATAAGGAAGTATGTGGTTGTGCAGTCAGTTAGCACTGTTGCAGGTATTGACGTTGCGAAATGGTCGAAGTTGGTGCTTTCGTTGGTTATTGTAAGCAGGTGATGTGGAATATGGAATTGCTAAGGATCTGCTGAGATGCAATGCAGGCAAGGAATTGAGATGGCTGGCAGTTGGGAATGATCGATCTAAGTAGATGGCAAGAATTGCATCTACAGATGGAGTTGTATGCAGTTGCGAACAACAAGTGCAATGCAGGTTTGTCAGAGGAGTTGCGACTGAAGTTTTCGTGCTGATGGTGGTAGTTAGGCTAGGGTGTTGCAGAACTGACTTTTGAGAAGAACAGTGATCTTTGTTGTGCAGTATTGCAAGAGTTGCAGGGAGTGACAGAGTGCCTGAACCAGAACTACAGAGACAATGCGAAAAATGAGCAAAAATGGCGAGCCGGTGGTACTAGTTCCAGTTGTCGGATTTTGGAAGTTAGGTGTGAATCATAATATTTTACTGAATCATGAAGGGGGTATGTGTTGGATGCATGAGTTGGCCGCTGGACATATGAGCTACGGGTCACTCTTTTGAGTATGTTTTCGCAAGAAACAAGGCATTGGGTTGGATGATTCTTGTTGTGAATGTTTGAACTGTAGATAATTAGTTGAGCTGTTGGGAGTATGCACCTATTGGTGAAAGTTTCAGATGGAAAAGTGTCCTGAGACAAGTTTCCGGCAATCGGATTCCGGCGACGTCAGCAAATCCGGCGACCCTGTTTTGGACCCAAATTTTCCAGAGACTTATTTTCACTCATGGGCTTGGTGGACGAATTTGAGACGGGTTTTGAGAAGACTTGACCTAATTTTGAGTATCCTTTTGGGAGAGGCATATAAATATAAAATCTTTCTCTAAACCTATATATCTCCA
Organism: Papaver bracteatum; assembly: GCA_023529315.1. Lineage (NCBI taxonomy): Eukaryota > Viridiplantae > Streptophyta > Magnoliopsida > Ranunculales > Papaveraceae > Papaver > Papaver bracteatum. The sequence continues at coordinate 150,499 of JAJJWX010002179.1, read as the reverse complement.
TTAGGGAGACTTCTACTTTGTTCTAGGGTTTCATGATAGTTTCTTCTTTGATTATTATGATGATGATTTCCAAAAACACAAGTAACTAAGTTTTTATTATATGTTAAAGATGTAGTTGGATTTTGAAAACAAGTTTTGATTTTTATGAGTTAGTTTTCTCTCAAAACCATTGTTCACTTACTACTGCGTATAATAATTGCATGATTGATGTATTGCAATATGATTGAATGTTTGTTTGGTTGAGTCTAGAATTGATTGAACATACATCCATATCTATAGATATTTTAGGGTTTTCATCGAGCGATAACCTTGAATATGAGTAGCATGATATGATTACGGTTTTTAGTGATACACTCTTGTAATCATATGTAGATATTGACCTTTGTTCGAATTATTTGCGCAATGTATTACAATTGCATTGATTAGCCTATTTCTGAAACTTAATGCTCCTAGGAATTGAACTTAATTAGCGCAAGGCGTTAGGTTATTCTTTAGGTAGAATTCACATACGCAACTCTAATGTGTGTGTTGATGACTTAGGAAATTTACGGAGTATTCTTGCAATAAGGTATTCTAGGGATTTTGATGATAGAGAGATTAAATACGAATTCTATTCATATATTCAACACTTGTTTACAATTGAAGATGAAACCTTTACCCAATATTCTCACAACCTTGATTTACGTGTTTACTTTTCTTTGTCTTGCTTTTATTTTATTTTAGTATATAAAAATCAGAAAAAACCCCGGTGTTTTATATAGGAAACCGAAACATTTTGACAACCTAGTCCTCTCTGTGGGATCGATCCTTTCTTGCCCTTGCTATATTTATATTTTGAGTAGTAAGAAAGTGTAATTTATTTTTGACGCATACGACAGCGATCACCCCGCAGCAGCAAGTCTTGATCGATGGTCATCTTCAATAACCCAATCACCATTCAGAATTAATTCACTAACTCGAATATTTCTATCCAAGTCATCCAACTGAAGTATACTAGCGATACTTTTTTAAACAACTATGCCCCTCAGATAAGTATCTGGGACGTCTTATACTCTTAGGAAATTCAAAGTCTAATTCGTTCAGATCTATTCAAGATTCCTATGAAAATAGACTTCAAGGATGGTGTTCTAAAACTCTGAATTAAGCCGCTGGAACTACACTAGTTAAATCAGTTCTTAATTCTATACCATCTCATTATATGAGCAACTTCAAAATACCAAAAAATGTTATCAACAAATTGGATTCTATCCAAAGGAAGTTTTGGTGGGGACATAAGAATAATAAGAGCCTTAAACTGATTGCGTGGAGTTCCCTGTGCTTTCCTAAGAATGAATGAGGATTAGCTTTCAGAAATCTAGAACAATACAACAATGCTCTAATTACTAAGCTTGCTTGGAGGTTATGCACATAAGTAGATAAACCTTGGACACAAATTATGAAAGCTAAATATTCACCCTATTATGACTTTCTTCATCTTCAAGAATCCCATAACAATTCATCCTGGATTTGGAAAGGGTTAGAGTTAAGGCTTCACTATGTTAGGAAATTCCAAAGATGGAATATAAGATGTGGAACTAAAACTTTATTCTGGTATTACAAATGGGTGCAAGGATTAGATTCTCCTTCAACACCAAATGATACTTTCCCATAACCATCTAGAATTGTTCAAGTTTCTGATTTAATGCTTTAAATCTCAGGAGATGGAATACTCAGTTGGTGCAATCCTTATTCCCCAGAGAAACGATTGATTTAATCCTAAAAATGCATCTGGTTCAGTATGGTTGTGATAAACTTATTTGGGAACCAAGTAGGACATGTGAATTTTGGGCCAAGTCGAATTATAAGGCATTAACAAATCAATCTAATATTTCAGATCAAAGGAACCAGCTTCTAATTATTAGATGGAAAAGATTGTGGAAAACAAAAGCTCTGCATAAGGTCAAGTTATTTATTTGGAAATGCCTTAAAAGCATTGTTCCTACTAGAGTTAAGATTAATACTTATAGAGAAGATATTGAAACTATATGTCCCGGATGTCTATCAACTGAGGAAACTTTACAACATATGCTTATTAATTATGATCATTCCAGATCTGTCTGGTTAGCCATGAATGTGAATGTTTCAAACACTCAAGCTTAGCATACAAATGTAACAAGATGGATTAAAAGATGGTTTGACACAACAGATACTGCCAATACACTGAGAAGAAATCATTGGTTCTTAAAACTTATGATCATTTCTTGGACCCTCTGGAAGAACATGTGTTTAAAATTATTTGAAAATAAAAATCAAAATAACCTAAGCACGATTCATTTTATTCACAATATGGTGAATCAATGTCAGAGGATAACATTTCATCACAAGAGTTAGTTAAACAATCCTGGTCTCCTCCACCAATGGGTAAATTGAAAATTAATTTAGATGCTTTCTTCAATTATAACACATCTGATGTTGGTATTAGTTTAATTATTCGTGATTCAACACGTCAATGCAGAGGCATCAAGAGGAATAAATCCATATCAAGCTGAGTGTTTGGCCATGAATGAAGCTATCTTATGGGCCAAAGAAAGAAACTTGCAGAAAGTAACTTTTGAAAGTGAATGTACAAATGTAGTTGTAGCGCCCCTAAAGCTAGCAGCTGACTAATACAAGAGATTCACTAAATAAAGAGGCACTAAGGGTCTAAATCATTTACTTAAACATTCAATTCACAAATCTGCTACAAAACTTAACCCAAAAACTAGTCCCGCTCTGAAATATATATAAACAAGAACTCCTCTCAAATAATACATGTACAATAGTCATTTGGTTTGCAAATAGAATATACAACATAATAAACATAGTAGAAGACTCAACGCCACGAAACTTCCGCTGCGCAACTCTGATCTGTCTCTGAAACTGAAAGTGGGAATGGGTGAGCATACCATTCCTAAAAGGGGTTCCTAGTAGAAATAACAACTAACTTTCAAGTAATCATTATTATGATTTTAAGACAATGCAGATTTTATCGAAAGACGATAATACACGGAAAGACAGTAAAACATATTGTAGAAACTTAACTTTTTAAAAGTAATCTAAAAGAACAGTAAACATCCATGTATGAGATGTGTGTGTTGCCGCACATAAGGAATAGTAATATTTATGCCAATTCCACATCGATTAGGTAATATTGCGGTGTATCTCCTTCTTTCACATTTTTTAAACCAAATTTTTTGATCGAAATCGAACTTATAAGACGGATTAAAGGTTAAATCTACTGAATTCATTATTTGAAAATTTTAATCTAAATTCAATTAATTAACCTAATCATAATTTTTAGTGTTAATTAAACAAGGGCATATTAGTCATTTAGAAAATATAAGGTTAAGGGGTGGCTTGTTTTACTTAGGGGTGGGACTTGGGTTGGGTCAACCCACCCAACCCATGCCCAACCCGAACGTTGGACGGGCGTGGGCATTGTATTTTAAAAGTTTGGGCAAGCTCGGGTACAATTTTAATAAACACGAGTTAAATTTGGGCAAGCATGGTCACAAATATTTCTAACCCGAGCAACCCACCCAACCCGAGGAACTAGAATATAATTATATAAACTATTTTTATAATTGGTAGTATTATCTATTAAGAGCAATTTTAGCCATTATCTTCAAACCTAATAATGAAAATATAAATCATATCTATCTCATTATTAATTCAATATGAATTTTTTTAATATTATTGTCAATAATCATAAGTTATTTGGAAATTTAAGCTAAATACAATAATTAAATCTTATAATTACTAAAATTTGTTATTATCACATTAATAAAAAATGAATTTTAAGATTTAAATTAAGGTCATTACGAAACAACATGTCTCCCTTATTAGTTTGAATGAATAAAAATGCCAAAGAGTTTGTTTATCTGAATGTTTTGATAATATTTCTTTGAAAAACTAATATAGAACATACTGGATTGAGTGCTACTGTACACAAAAAGTGAAAATGAAAACATCGTTGGTGCATAGTTAACTGAACCTCTGCAATTTTCCATAATTTTTGTGTTGTAAAGTATTAGCATGGGTCAACCCGAGGAACCCGGGAAACTCGAGGAATATAACTTGGGCGGGACTTGGGCAGCACCTCCATGGGTTCCTTGGGCAATCTCGGCATACGATTTCTACCTCGAGTCTGCCTCGGCCAAGCCTTCCAACCCGACCAACCAACCCAAGTCCCACCCCTAGTTTTACTTCAAAATGACCCAGGTTTTGTCTCATTAGGTATACCCCAATTAATCTGGGTATACCCCAATCTCGCCAGGATGATTAGAATTAGAGAATTATTTTTTGATTATTTAGGTTTAATTGATAAAAGGGTAATTTGGATATTTACTATAGCTTTAAGACACCCCCTAACCAACTAAGGGCAGTTCCTATGGGATGAACAATGTTCATTTTGATCCCACTATGGGATGAACAAACCAAGAAAATGGATATTCAAATGAACAGATCTGTTCATTTGAACATTGAGATATTACAATAGACGTGCGTCTGGTGAAATGGCGCGCGTCGTCACCCCAAACGCTGGCGTCCACATACCGAGCGCTGGCGTCCACATACCGAGCGCCAAACTCTAGCGTCATCCTGTCGAGCGCCAGCGTATTCTTGTCGAGCGCCAACTGCTCCCACCTGAACGTTCATATCTCATTCATCTTTCGTCTATCATTGATGGCCAACTAGGATACCTCCATGTGTCTTATCGTATATGATGTTTGCAAAACTTTTCACTATGTAATCATGATGCATTGAAGTTTATAGAACTCACATGCATTTTTTCTATCATTAATATGGGCGTCATGTATACGAGCGCCGACGTCTTGATCATGAATGCCGGCGACAACACTCCAAAATCTGGCATCAGTGTCCCTGTCGCCCAAGTCATTATACCCAATGCCCGAGTCGTACTATATGCGCGCGTCTGTTCACCAATCGCCCAGTGCTTTTCCATAGTGGAAAATCTAGTTTGGCCATCCACCCGGCTGAACAAACTTTTGAATTTGGCCATTGCCATAGGAACTGCTCTAAGAGCAATTCCTATGGGATGAAAAAACCTAGAGTTTGTTCATTTTGATCCCACTATGGGATGAACAAACCAAGAAAATAGATAATCAAATGAACAGATCTGTTCATTTGAACATTGAGACACTACAATAGACGCGCGTCTGGTGAAATGGCGCGCGCCAAGTTTAACAACTCGGGCGACATCATAGATGACGCCCGAGATTTCCAGCAGATCGCGCGTTTTCAGTGAAGACGCCAGAGTTATTCAGCCAAACTCCAGCGTCAGCATGCCTGTCGCCAACGGCTATGTTTGAACGGCTAAAAAAATTTGTGATCCAACGGCTGCATTTTGTTTAATTATATAAATACTCATACTTTTAACTCTAAATTCACACATTCTACTTTCAACTCAAAATTCCTACTCTAAATTCACTCTCAAAAATGCCTCCTACAGTTCGTGTTGAATTCTCACAACAAGAGGATTTAGCTATTTATAGAGCCTTTGTTTTTCACACACAAGAAGCTGAAATGCATAATGTACCTGATTCGATGTTCACTTTCTGGTAAAAATGTTATAGAATGTTCACCACTGAAATTGGGAACATCCGTGGACGTGATTCTCACGGATTGCATCATCGTTTTAGTGTAATTAGAACAAAAGTATTGGAGTTTGTCGCCCAACTAATGTTGAATCACCAAAATAAGCTGAACGGTGAAGCCGAACATGAAGTGTTGCCCAGAACTCTAGCGATGTGGCCAACATCTCATCGCGGTCGTCCTTTCGCCTTCCATGCTTGTTTCAACATTCTTAGGGTGCTCAACAGATACAATCCCTACATAAACCTTGGAATTCTACCACCCGCTGAGAATTGACGCATATGTAGTAGTTGTTTTAATTTAATGTATTTCTTTTATTCTCATGTATGATGTGGCTTATAATCGATTTAATGTATTTCTTTTATTCTCATCTCATCGAAGTGAAATTTAAATTACTTGATATTGATGGTTTTAGATAATCGTAATAACACCTAATAAACAACAAATTAAATAACATAATACCATAGTAAATCGATTTGTCCTACAACTTCAATCAGCCCACTCCACCAAAAAACACCTGGGACATTCCCAAAAATGCCTTCCATATGTGTTTTCTTCAGAAGAAGTCCGCAAATGCATAAAAGTCCTGCAACCGGGCCTTGAGCATGAACTGATTCTCTGTGGACAATGTTTATATTCATGATTTCCATATCCACAATGATTGCAGTGTAATAGCTCCTTCTTCAATTTGGCTTTAAGTTTGAAGTTTTTGCACATTGTTGCAATCTTTTTTTCTTCTTCTTTTTTAACCTTCATAGCATCATCTAGCATATGTGGTTCCTATGGACAATTGGGATCTTGACATTGCAAATACCTGAGCTTTTCCGGTTGTGATTCAATCACCATTCTGATGCGTGAACAACCTTCCTGCGGACACTTTGAATACATCCAAGGACATTGCATAAGACTGTGGTTATCCATGAAACATAATGGGCAAACCTCTTTTGCTTCGACACATAATATTTGCTTCGCTTTGCCTTTAGAAAACATGGTGGATGATGAGAGAGAAATCGGTTGGTTTGGTTTAGAATAAAATCTAGTGATGTATTTATAATAGAAAATAGGCGCTGGTAATTGTTGGGCGACATTACAAATATCGCCCGAGACTTTACTAATGTCGCCCGAGACTTTATAGCAACCGCCAACGGCTAAACTTCCAATCCCAATGACAAATTTTTCGTTCTCAAATCCTATAAAATTCATTCATTGTATCTCAAAAATCACATCTTCTTCTTCTTCTTCTTTCTTATATCTATCCTCATCCTTTACATAAATGTCTCTTAGAAATCGTGGTCCCAAGTTTACCGAAGAAGAGGATATAACTATATGCAAAGCATATTTCTTTCATAGGGTAATCACTGGTGTTGTTATTTCTCATGATAATTTTTTTTAGGAGAACGTGTTTTCAATGTTCGTCTCATTGACGGGAAACCCAGGAAACCGAGATGCTCGTCAATTGCGTGCTCGTTTTCAGCGTATTGTCTTGCAGTCCAGCCATTTCTTGAACATGTAATGGAAATTGATCGAGAAAGTTCATCGGTGTAACTGAAGAAGAAGTGATCCAAACATCTCTTGATAGCTGGGAGGAAGCTCACGGTAATGCTTTTCGTTTCCAAGCGTGTTTCAGAATTCTAAAAGATGGACCATCTCAAGTACATCGTTATTGCACTCGAGTGCCGCTGCCGGAATTTACAATGGAAGAAGATGTTGCTCTAGTTCGATGTTGGTTACATCGTATGGCGAGACCAATGAACCATGACCATTTCTGGGAAAGAGTATTAGGATATTTTGTATTTTCGCAGAACGAAGCAATAAGAAAAAGTAAGAGCCTAGAACTAAGAACTGCATTCATCAGTAATGAAATCAAACATTATACGGAAATATTGTGGATGGTTCATCGTAGCAATTCTGGATTATCCAACGAAGAACTGAAAACCATCGCTTTGACCAAGTTTACCGAAGAAAGTGGGAGAGAGTTTAGGCATTTTGAATGCTATGAACTTTACAAAGAGAATGTGGCTGGATTTGATGTAGTTTGATGTTTTTGTTGTGGTTTGTTAAAATGTAGTTTGATGTTGTTTGCAAGTTTAAATAAATGGTAATAAATTTCACGTAATTTGAAGTGGAAATCTATTTTAAAATATAAACGTTTTCATTCATTGATATTACTGCCAATTTTACAAGATAAAAACTTCGACAATATTAAAAACTTTAATAAAAATCAAGTACAAGTTTAGGCCTCATGTTTATCTTCATTTGACGTATTTTCCATTCAACGCGCTCTTTGACTGTTTCACCTTTGTTTTTGAAATTTTGGTTGTTAAGTTTCAAAACAGGAGCTTTTCTTTGCCTTTTACCGGAATATTTTTGTGGACCAACTTCTAAAATTGGCACTTCCCTTTTACAATTTTCAATCTTTTTAAAACTCCCACATATCTTAGAAACAGCAGCTTCAAGTTTTGCATCACAGAAAAGTGTGATCGCTTTTTCAGCCATTTTTATAAGAGAAATTCAGGTGAATTTTGGTATACTGGATTGTTCGAAGATTACGACAATTTATAGAGGGAAAGGTGAAATTCTAAATTTTAAAACTACCTGTTGGCGTTAAGGGAGAAAACACCGGTGACAGGAAGGCTGATTCGGGCGACAACCTTCCTGTCGCCGACGTTTTCTCCCTTGACGCCATAGTTTTTCTTCTGAGCGCCACCGATTTCCTAAATGACGCGCGCCTGGTTGGCTGACGCCCAATATTTTCCCATAATGGAAAACCCACTTTGGCCATCCACCTGGCTGAACAGAATTTGGTTTTTAGCCACTGCCATACGAAATGCTCTAACTAGATATTAGAATCACGGGTGAGGCCCCTCTGATGGATTCAACAGCCCTACCCTAGTACGAGAGGAATATAACCATTTATATTTATACTAGTACTAGTTTATTTGATCCCCATAATCCTACTTTGATTTCTTCGCCACAAAAAAAGTAGAAACTCATTTTGAACACAAAACATATCCGAAAAAAAAAAGAAATCAACTTTGACGAATTGGATTGAAAATTGAAGACTTCCCTGCAAAGATGCCACCTTTTCCTCAATTTGAGGATTTGGGTGAAAAACTCACTAATCATTTCCGACCATGGCAAAGGTCTTTTCAATTTTGGACGAGAGCTGCTGATATCTATACTGGTTATAAGGTTTTTCAAGTTAGAATGAATTTTGTGAAAGATGTTAACAAACAAGAAGCAATGTGGGAAAGACAACATGAACTTGCTGCTGATAAGATCTACTCGTTGTGTTCTGAACTTGGTGGATTTTTTCTCAAGGTATATTTGATGAAATTCACACTTTTTTTTGTTTGTTTTTTTTTGCTCAATTCCTTGTTGATTGTTGCTGTTTGTGGTGGTTTGGGTATTTAAGGTTCCTGGGTTTGCATTTTTGTTCTTGAATCTCATTCTGAATTTGTGATTTTTAGTACTCATATTTCGGGTATTTGTTTTGGGTGTTGCATAATTGAAATTTTAGGTTGCTCAAATTGTGGGGAAGCCGGATTTGGCACCGGCAGCATGGGTGAAAAGGCTTGTCACATTGTGTGATAAAGCTCCCGGGACGCCATTCCAAACAGTTAGGCTTGTGCTTGAGAAAGAGTTAGGTCAAACTGTTGATGAACTTTTCGAGAGATTTGATGTCGAGCCTCTTGGATCTGCTTCAATTGCACAGGTTTGTGTCTTGATAAACACAATGTTAAATCTGGTGTTACAATTTACATTTTGCTAACCACTGTTTTCCCAAGTGAACATCGGTAACGGCATTTTTATGATTCACGTAAAAGAAAAGATTACTGTCTCAAAGAAAAGATTACTGTCTCAACCACGAATTGGTGAGTGTAATACTGATTCGTCAATATCGTAATCATTCTTGGTTTTAGGTCCACCGCGCAAGATTAAGAGGTACTAAGGGTGATGTTGCTGTTAAGGTATGTAAGACCGATAGTTTATATGGTGTGTGTCTCGAATATGTTGTGGCATTTTTTTTCTGACTCCTATGTGCATTTGTAGGTGCAACATGCTGGAGTTCAGGATCTAATGATGACAGATATCCACAACTTACAAGCATTTGCGTGTTATTTGCAAAAGACGGATATCAGATTCGACCTTTTCTCTATAACCAAAGAAATGGAGAAACAGGTGGGTACTACATATGTAGTGGTCCTGATTATCACATCAGCTATAGTTACTCACTTCTCTGTGCATGGGCATGTTTTTCTAGATTGGGTATGAGTTTGACTTTGTAAGAGAGGCTGAAGCAATGGAGACAATCTTACATTTTCTGCGAGTGAACAACAAAAAGCCTCCTGTTCAGGTGCCACGAGTGATGCGGGAGATGGTGACTAGGTATGTTATGCTGAACCCCCCAAAATAATTCTTTGCGATGGTTAATTCTGATACAGTGATACTATATGGTGCTTCTTTCAGTAAATTCAGGTTTTGAATCATTGCATGCCTTCACTTGGCTATTTGCTATTTCGCTTCTGAAAGAATTTGTTAATACTTAATATTACCTTTGCTGTGCATCAGTCTATGATACGCTTTACCTAATCAAGTGTTTGTCTTGTTTGATCAGGAAGGTTTTAGTTATGGAGTTTATTGATGGAATCCCAATCCTGAATCTTGGCGATGAGATTGCTAAAAGAGGCATTGATCCTGGCGGTAAGATTGCAGCGATGGCAAAGCAGTAAGATCCTTAGATTATCCTAGAGTATGAAATCTCCTTTTCACTCTTTATCATTTTGAGAATTGATTATTGCTCACATGTTAGAAGTGCGTGCTATCTATCTTGAGTAATTTGACTATCTAGAGATATAACTCAGATTGTACCCAATTGCAATGCATGCACCAATTGGCTTGTGAAGCCATTTATCTTGTCCAATGTACTTCTTATCATAGCAAAATGACAGTTTGTGGAGACTTTGACAGGTTTCCCTTTTGTTCATAGAACATGAGTGATGAGTCCTTGGAGCCCTATTTTCTTCTTTAACTTTTCTAATTTTTTTTCATTCTGGAATATATTCTTACATAATCATCACACTTTTAGTTTGTAATGCATCCACAAAATGTATGTAATCACAGGAACATCCTTAAGAGTTTGACTCTAGCATATGGTCAGATGATTTTGAAGAGTGGGTTCTTTCATGCAGACCCTCATCCTGGAAATATCATGATCTGTAAAGGATCAGAGGCAAGTGTACAATGCATATTCATATTCATAATCATCAAATCATTATCATATTAACTGTATATATCATTCTCAAAAATTTGTAATTTCCCATTTCAGGTTGCCTTATTAGATTATGGGCAAGTTAAGGATCTCCCAGATGACTTAAGACTTGGATATGCGAATCTAGTTCTGGCAATTGCCGATAATGACTCTATAAGGGCATCTCAAAGCTATAAGTACTGAGTTCGCTTGCATTTGCTTGCGTGTTTTAGACAAAATTAGGAAAACGAATTCAAAGTAAAAACTTGGTTTTGCAGGCGACTTTGGTTTAGTTGTAATTCTTTTCCCTCCTTAATTTAACAGGGAGCTTGGTATAGGAACCTTGGTCAAATGTGAGAATGAAGGAAAAGAAATGCTTAAATTGGCTCAGACAATGTTCGACACAAAATTACCCCCTGGGATGACGATGCTGCAACCATTTTCAGATGAATCTTCCATCAAAAAAATTGCTGTCCAGGTATGTTGTGCCCATTCTCGAAATGGTGTTACAGTTTCATTCTTTGTTTCATTAGCTTTTTCTTTGCAATGGACCGGTGGTTTAGGTTTGGTTACAAATCATTTCTTTATGATATATATCATAGGCTTTCCCGGAGGAGCTGTTTTCTGTTCTCCGCACTGTGCATCTGCTGAGAGGACTCAGTGTCGGCATGGGCATCAACTACTCGTGTGCAGAACAGTGGAGACCCGTCGCAGAAGAAGCCTTGTTTGCAGCCGGGCGAATAAATAGTTAACTTCTTAACTTCTACTGATATTACATCTCTTCCAAGAAGTGACCAACTTTCAGTCATCATTACCTTGTTATGTGTTCATTGTTGCAGTGAATGATCTCAAGGCAAAAGGACATAAAGGCGGCTTCTTTAGAGGAATATTCAGGAGACGTTGAGGTTGAGGTTCGCTGCTTCTTTTCATTCATGCTGTCAATGATTAGATAATTGGAATCTAAATGATGCCGGTCTTCAAAGAAACAAAAAAGATCCTTCTAGCTGTACAATTATTTGCTTTCATTATCCTAGCCAACATGATCAAGCCTTCTAGCTGTACTAGAGATACATACAGTAACCCAGATCATCTAGGAGTGGTGTTTGCCCCTTTGTAACATGTATTTTATCAATGGCGTGTCTGCCCTAAACTTATATTCTTTGATCGTGATCTAATTCAAATCACACGTGAACCTTGAATCCGATTGAGTACTGTATTAAAATGTCATCCACGACTAAGGCATGTGTTTGGTTCTTGACTTCCAATAAGTGAGTATATCTACATCCAACTAACCAAAGGAAGAATACAAGGAATTTTTTTGATGGGGCCGATTTTGGATGGGGTATGGGGGACGAATAAAAAACTGTCATTTGTCATTTTTGATTAACTGATTTTTGCTAATTAATTTTTTAGGCAAGAGTATCTTAGGAATTGTATTACTAATTAATCTTCCCCATTTCGTTTATATTCTGGAAAATGATCAGAAAAATATTGATTCTTCGGTAGTGATATTTTTGTTGATCAGAAAAAGCTTAAAAATTTCCTAATTTAATTAATGATATTCACATACCTTGATTGAATAGAGAAAATTAGAATATCACTGACGTTGTTATTGCTATTACATAATAATCACCACTGATGAAGATGTATAACAAATATTTCAATCTTCGTTTGTTTTAGCAGTGCTAGAGCATTTTTTTGAACTAGCAGCGTTTGCGGCCGTTGGATGGAAGAAATGTGATGTCAGCAGAAGACAAAAAACATGCAATGACGTCACATTCACATGATCTAATGGTTAGAATCGCTGCTAGAGCAAACTCGTTCCCTCTTTTGATACACGATCAGAGTTAATGACTGTTTGGATTTTGCTTTTAATTTATAGTTTTCCCTAAACCCTAATACAAACCAAAATCAGTAAATGAAATCCAAATCCAAACTGAACCCAAACTCTTAGTCTTTAGAGTTCGTTTAGATCCAACAACAAAAAATGACCAGTTTACTTTGATGGTCTTCGCCTGTTTTACGTTATAATTCCACTGGGGCTTAATCCTTGCCGTAACGGTACAAGCATATTTTTTATCTGGTTACGCATTTATTGGCATATGTATATTAAATATAATATTTATTAATTATCAAGTTTACCCTTCTTATCATTACAAAAGTAAAGGAAATACATATAGATATTTCTATATTTCAGTACGCGCAAATCTTTTCTAATTATGTACTCATATGTGATTCTTTTCTAACATTTCCGTCTTGATGATCTTCCAAATTATGCCTCACTTTTCCCGAGTTTTATCCTCAATCCAGCCATAGAATTATATCGATATTAATTTTCAGTCCACAAATCTTTTCTTATGTATGTGATTCATTTCTAGCACTTTCCACCTTGACGTTCTCCCAAACAATGCCTCTCATTTCCCGAGTTTTATCCTAAATTCAACTATAGAATTATATCGGCATTAATTTTCGCATACTTTTTTTCCAAAAAAATAACCATTACATGATATGTATTTTAGTTTACAAAGATAGCTTATTGATCAATTGAAATGGTACTGCCATTCTGCTTATCCCTTATTTTAGTGACCGAGCGAAACAAAAATATTAAACTATGCAGTCTTTAACAAAATTACAGCACCTGAACTGATAGGTCTTGTGAATATAATTATGTAGGTATTAACAATATTCAGATCCTTGTTAATTTTTTCTCCTTTAAGAATAGTTTGAAAAGATTAAAACTCAGAATTGACTCAACAATACCTATCGTATTGTATGTTCTTAATATTTCAATAACATAAAGAAAAGCTAATGCATTCACTCAAGCTATTATGTTTTAAAACGTTAAGACATTTTCGATGGAAGCTACTCTACTCACATAGGATGTAGTTCTAGTTCTTCAAAATTCCTCGATAGTCTATGCACGTAATCCCATTCGGCGGGTAGAGTTCACTGAACAAAATATAGATAATGGTTTGTCCTTTCCAAACATTGAGGCTTTTTCAGCATGGTTTGATCCAGAGTTGGCAAGAGATCTTTATTTATGCATTCTCGGGAAAGATAATCCAGGGATGGGTTACCTCGTAGGAAAATGTTTATGGATGACCGCATCAATATCCGTTGAAATTCTCACATCGTCAGATAACCGCAGTGGCTAAGTGGGGACAATACTGGCGGAAGATCAGGTCATTACAAATGATATCAGAGCCAACCATGGGTTTCTTGTCGAGGGTGAAAAAGTATGTTGGACGTGTTGTGTTAGGTAAGGATCTCATGAGTAATAAAGAACGCCAAAGTCTAGGATTTGACATATCCCGCAACCGAGGACGACTCCGATTTAAGGTGGTGCTATTATAGTACTACGACTCGAAACGTAGGATTTGTCGAATAAAATATATGTAATGGTTTTTTGTTTCCTAACATGGATACCGTTTTAGCATGATTAACTTCAGAGTTGAAAAAAAACTCTATAGTTAAGCATGCTCGGGAAAGAGTGATCCAAAGATGGGTGACCTCCTAGTAAGCTGTTTCTGGATGACCGCATCGGCGACCATGGAAACTCCACAATGTCAGGTAACCGCAATGGCCGAATGAGAACATTATCGATATATGGACATGCCGTTGCATTCTACGACATTGACTTTCCAAAAGTGAGGTTATTCGTTCCATAAAATTAATGAAACCATGGTTAGTTAGTAAGTCACTAAATTAACTACTTAACCTAATAACAATAGATTCTAATAATAATAAACTATGTTATCCATCATCATTGAATAAAAATAACATAAGCCATTCATTAAGAAATACGTGAAACGATACGAAATTACTCACTGGGCACCATTAATACTTGCCACCATCTCTATGGTCTCCTTATATAATTGTTAGCCAATAAAACTGAGTTTGGTACTATTTTTTTTCTTTCAAGAAAAGTATTTTGAAAACATATTTATAACAATATTTTTTCACTCTAGTATTTGGTAAAGATATTGTAGTCTTTTTTTTGCAAAACAATTCTAAAATCTATCAACTTTTAAAAGTTGGGAAAAATGAACTTTTAAAAGCTTCAAAAGCAAAAATGTATCGTATACCATAATTTCATTTTTCTTTTTCTTTTTTATCCCAATTCTTTTTGTAACTTCCAAAAAATATCCTTAAATCTATATATCACCAATTTTTATTGGTTATATTTTATTCTTTAAAGATAATTATTTTACCTTTTCAAACTATATTGTATATTATAAAATTTCATTGAAAGATTCTTCAATTTATTAACAATAAATATTAAATACCTATTTTTTTTTTATGTCTAATTAGAATTTTTAAAAAGTGTTAAGAAAAATAATATCTTCTAATAATAACACTAATTAGTAAATTTAATATTACATATGTCTAATAATAAAAAAAAATTACTTATTTTTAAACATTGTAAAATAAAAAAAAAAAAATTCTAAAGATAAGTCTGATTTTGTCATTTGCTACAACAATAATAGGTGAACCTGATATTCATCAAACACAATTTGATCCCTTTTTAAATCAGTTTTAGCTTTAGTTTATATTTTACAAATATTCAATTATTTTATTTCATAGCTCATCACAGTAATGCACATCAAAAAATCACTTTTGTAAAACTTACAGTAATACCAAACTAATCCTGAGTATTAGTTAAGAAAAATATATTTATTACCATCGTTAAATTAATAAATATTTATTATGAATATTTATCATGAAAAATTAATAAATATTTATTATGAAGAGTTAATGGAACATTGTCATTGGTGATATATTAAATTTTTCCGTTAGATGCATTTCTAATACTAATCACAACCATTAGTAATGACAAACGATTACATCCATAGAGTTATCTTTTTTTTTTTTTTTGGTAAGTCCGAAAATATATTGATGAATAATAGCCAAAAGATTACACAGCAAGACAAGGAAAGAGGACAGAACTCCCTTAACTCGAAAAATTACATAAATCTAAAGTAAGAATGTTTCAAACGAAAAAAATAGGAATGAAGACGAGACTTCACTCTAATCCTTTTTTCCTCTTCTTTTTCATTCTTTTTAATTGCTCTCGAAATTCCTTGATGTATTCTTTTCTAAAAGAAAAGTCATTCAAAAAATTCATTTGGATATCAAATTTTGTAATAGTATTGAATATTTCCTTTTCCTCTCTAGTGAACGGATCTTTAGTGTTCTCCAGCCCATCACGACTATCCATCATCATTTTTTTAGCTTCATTTTCTTTTTTCTTAAGCTCCAAGGCATGTAGCTGTTGGGCGCTTAGTTTCCCATTTATCGGAGTAAGCATAAGAAAAATCTCCTCATTGGTTAGTCCATGCAGGACACCAACTGGCGTATTCACCCCCCCTTGGTTTTCCTGCATATTTCCAGTTTGTGGAATCTCTTGCCTAGGCAAGCTTTCATGCCTCTGGTCCAAATCATCCTCTTCCAGGTCCCCCCATTTCATTCCTTTAACACCTGAGGCCGCTTTAGCTGCTGAACCCCCTTCCTCCGAACTTGAGTCTTCTTCCTCTTCTGAACTGTCCCTGTTAAATCTTCTTCAACTTGAAGAGCGCTAAATTTGTTCGTTAAAACCGCTTCAGCCTTTTCCCTATCTTCACGTTGCTTAGGATTTATTAAATCCTGTCCGCCAGCTTTTGAAACTTTATCCACCCGCCTGTCCGTGTCTAACGGAACCTCACCCCATTTCATACCTTTTATCACGGGGGTCACAATTGAATTGATCACTCCCACTAAATTCAAACTTTCTTTTTCATTATTCAAACTAGCTTTTGCTTAGTGGACTGTTTTTAGTGAGTTTATTTATGGTCAAATTTCCATCACTGCTTTTGCTTTTTAGTTTTTAGTTTTTCTAGTTCTTCATCCTCATCGTCTGCTATGGTG
The DNA here is from genome assembly GCA_023529315.1 of Papaver bracteatum. Lineage (NCBI taxonomy): Eukaryota > Viridiplantae > Streptophyta > Magnoliopsida > Ranunculales > Papaveraceae > Papaver > Papaver bracteatum. The sequence goes on along the minus strand of JAJJWX010002179.1, from coordinate 133,713 downwards.
TTTATGCTTGGATTTTGTTTATGGATCTGCGTTAATTTTATTAGATTCGTTTTTATGGATGGTTTTCACCTGTTATTGATGGTTTTTCTCTGAACTGCTACAGTAAATTTAAGAGCTTCTCGAATTTTACTGTAGCATTTTTTTTTTTTGAGAGGCCGCTCCAGGCGATAGAATGTGATTCCTAGGATATTGGTTTTCATCTGATCAAACCATTTCCTATTAATCTCTTCTTTCTGCCTTCGACTTCTCATCTTTTTCTCCTCTTCTAGCTTTACCTTTTGATACCACACTTGTCGCATCAGTAGATTTTTCTCTTCTAGGATTTTTAAAGCTTTTCAAGTTTTTCAATGACGGGAAGTTCTACCTCTGCAAACCATAAATCTTCTGCTGCTTATGCTACCCCCTGTGCAAACCATGGCTTTGATGTTTCGATGGCGAGCCGATCTTTTTCAATGTCCTTTCAAAGGCTATGATGGGTGCAAAAAAGGACTGGAGGAAGGGGTTATTGAAGGTTTCACTTTTCAATCACTTGAGAAATTTACACTACAAGAGAGAAGGGGGACCGAGAGATGCTGAAAGATTGCGTTGTTGCAGAGAAGTCTACCACGCACCGAGTCCTTATTGTTACATCTCGAGAGTTGGTTGTGCAATTGCTTTGTATGCATGTTTATTCCTGGAATAAAAAGTGTACACACATTGAGAAAGGTGAGATCGCTCCTTCTACGGCTACAATTCACGGCATTGCTGCTCCTTCGGCTGTTAATATTTCCGATCCTCTTGTTGTTGAGGTTATTGCGCCTACTTTAAGTATTGAGCTATTGAACATAGTGTTTCTAGCTCGGATCCCTACAATCTCTAGTATTCCGGCTAAATGTAGGTTTCACTTTGCACGAACCTTCAAGTCTCGTGTTCATAAAGTGGTGGTTGCACCTAATGATTTGTCTTCATGGATACGGCTAATGCTCTTCCTGTGTGTACTCTCCATGTTTCTCATACCAAGAGTTGAAAGATGACACCCTAGGAGAAAGCTGCAGATTAAGTCGATTAATCATGCATTGCGCATATGGAATGAACCAATGGGTGTATGGTGATGGTTCAATGTGTGCTTGAGAAACATGCGAGATGAAGGAATTACAAGAGAAAGCCAAGAAGAAACCTAAACAAGATGATCAAGAAGTCAGTGAACTTGAGGTTGTGTAGGGGTAAGCTCAGGCATGGTTTATATCTTCTTGCGATTCGCACTCTCACTTCTAGTGGAGTTGCGTCCAATAGTGAAGGTACACGAGCTGAACTTCGTTCCAAACATCCCATCACAGCCTTGCCGGTCATCCCCTCTTCTTCACCTTCACAGAGGCTATGGTAGCTACGACGGATCTTGTGCTAAGTAGACTAAAGAGTTTCCCTAAGGGGATAGCTTGTGGAAGAGACGGTTTCGTGCACAACATCTTCTCGATGTTCTCGGTGGGCGATCATCTGTTATTTCGGATGAGTTACTTGCCTCCATCACGAGATGTGGTTAACTTATGGCTATCGGGCTCTTGCCCGTCGGTTTTGGGAGAATATGTGGCGGTGCTCCTCTCACCCCACTCATCAAACCTGGTGGTGGCTTGCGGCCTATAGCGGTTGGCACAATATGGAGGAGACTTGTCTCTAAATGCGCTGCATCTTTTGTTGGCAAGGAAATGAACTCATATTTGGGTGATTTCCAGTTTGGAGTGGGGTGAAGTGTGGTGGAGAAGAAATTCTACATCTTTGTGAATCGCGTGTTGGAAGAGAAATGGGACCAAAATACGCTTTCCATCTTTCTGGTAGATTTCTCTAATGCGTTCAATCTCATAGATAGAACAACCATGATCTTAGAGGTACGTAGGTTATGTCCTTCGATATCTCGTTGGGTTGAGTTTTGTTACGCTTCACCAAAGACGACTATATTATATGGACCATGTTCTTTCTTCTGCTCAGGGGAGTGCAACAAGGTGATCCTTTAGGGCCACTTTTGTTCGCTCTTACTCTCCACCCACTAGTCTTGAGTATTTCGAAAGGTGTGATCTAGAATCTGCTGAGGCTTGGTATCTTGATGATGGTACGGTGATTGGGGACACTATGATGGTTGCTAGAGCTCCGAGAATAATTCAAGAAGAAGTCACAAGGGGGCTTTTTGAACATCAAGAAGATCTGAATTGTTTTGGCCCTCTATAGACCCCGGGACAGCCGTTGCGGTATGTTTCCACCGATATTTGTAGGCCGAGGAGAAGGGAGTTAAGTCGTTAGGTGCTCTGTTAGCCTTGATGCTCAATTTAATGCGGATCTCCGTTGTTAAAAGAGTGCAAAAACTATAGAGCTCATTGATGCGGTGGAAAAACTTGAAGATCCACGGTGTGAGCTTCTTTGTTTAGAAAGCTGTCTTTGGAGTTTCTCGCTTATATTTTTCTTTACGCACTACCTTTCCCAGGACCCGCACTTTTGCGGCTCAAGATTTGTTTGACTCTCGTCTCTACAAGTTCCTACAACATATAATAACGGGAGATGGTCCAGGGTTCGGCCCCTTGCAAATGCGGTTTTCCGCTGCCCCTCGGACTAGGTGGTTTTGGTGTTTATTCGATGCAAGACACTATGAATTCTTTTTGTTATTTGGCGTCGTGCTTGGAAACACTAGAACTGAAATCACATATTGAGGCACACCGCATCGGTGGTTTTAGCTCCCATCTTGAGCGTCTTGTAGCTTCTTTCAACTCTCTGTAGTCTGTTTCTCCTATATGCGTCGATAACACCGCCAACCATTCTATGTCAACTCACGCAACTGTTTATTTTGATGCGGTAAAGAAGAACTTGACTTCCCAATTCAAGTTGTCCGAACGTGATTCATTCCTATGGCGAGCAACCAAATGAAGCATGCCCTGGATTTCTTAATGGCTATCCCCATCCCTGGTTTAAATCGACAAATTGGTTCGAGCGGTTTAGTGCGGTATTATGTTATAGACTTGGTATTCCCTTGTTTGAACCGAGATAGTTTGTGCCTCCTTACGCAAGAGAGAGATGGATGTTTTTGGTGACCATGCGATTTGAATCGTACAAATGAAGTTGGTTTAAAATTTCGACATGATTTAGTACGTGACACGATTACGGACACACATTATCGAAAGTGGGTCGTGCACGGAAGAGGTGGACTTGGGTATGCTTGCGAACAACGGTACTTCTTTGAGACCGGCGGATGTTCTTGTGCTCAATTGGGACAATGGTCGGGACGTTTGCTTCGATGTTACGATTGTGTCGCCCTTTCTTTGGGAGTAATGGTCGTACTTTGGAAGGAGGCAGCTATCAAGGATCTTTGTCGATCGCAAAAATACCAAGTATTTAGAAAAATGCCTTGCACAAGGATATGGATTTGGTGCTTTGGCTTTCACTACTCTAGGTGAATTTGGGGACGGAACAACGGACTTCGTTCGAGCGGCTCATGGCTATATTGCGAGTCATGATGCTAACGTGCGTGTAGGTGATTTCCTTTTCATAGGTTAAGTGTGGTAGTTCAAAAAGGAGTTGGAGCCCAGCTTGTTGCTAGGCTTCCGACTAGTTTCTTGTCTGAATTTGGAAATTAATATTAACTTTAAAATTTCTATTTTAAAAAAAAAAAACTAGCTTTTGTCCCTTTTTGACCATATTCCTTATTATTAAAAACAGCTATCTTTTGTACCGACAGCTACCTCCCCACTTTTTAATTTTTCTATAAGCAAAACGGAATCAGCTCCCTTTTGACCGTTTACTCCCTTGGAAACTTCAAAGTTCTTTGAACTCACTACTACAGTGTTCGTAGCTTCCAAAGGAGGAACTACAGAATTGTTTATACCAGCTGAATCTCCCATTTGAATACCATTAATCTTAGCATTCACGGGAGTCACCATCTGAGAATAGTCATTCGCCTCCGTAGCTTCCAAAGGATCAGCGGCCGAACCAGCTGAATCACCCTTTTTTATAGCATTAATCTTACCGATCTTCTTTTTCCTTCACTCCACATCCTCATGTCCAATTATCTTGCAGGAAGAACAAAATTTTGGGCGTTTGTCCAATAGAGTTATCTTTTGTCGGGACATATCCTGACCTCTCTTTACATCCATAGATTTATCTTTACATCCACCCTTAACCACCACTAATCTTACCGCCTCCACCACTTTATAAAAACTGTCACCACTTCCACAACTCATTATCGCCTAAAATGTCCATCAAAGTTATTCATCAAATTACTTATTAACGGAAATAAATATTATTAAATTAATTAAGGAAAGATAAATTAACTTTGTTGGGGCTCAGCTTGTAGCTAGACTGCCATCCAACCCTATGTAATCAGACTTATATTATTAGTGAATTTCACAAATAATTAAAAAATTAAGGAAATATTTATAATTAAAAAATGTATAGTCATTCATTTATTATCCTGGCTTGATTGGGGTATAACCAGATTAATTGGGGTATACCCAATAAGACGAAATAGGGTTATTTTGAAGTAAAGTCAAGCCACCCCTTAACCCAAATTTTTTCTAAATGGCTAATATGCCCTTGGTTAATTAACACTAAAAATTCTGATTAGCTTAACTAATTGAGATTAAAATTTTGAAAATAAGAATTCAGTAGATTAAACCCTTAATCATTCTTATGAGTTCGATTTCGATCAAAAAAAGCTGTTTTTGAAAATGCTAATCAATAAGAAGGTATAGGTTTGAACAAAATGCTTGATGTTATATAGCAGACGTTGTCTACTTTGAATAACTGCCGACCTTGTGCTTGCTTTGCATGTTCTCGGTTGAAGAACACGTGACTATATTGGAGCGAGTTTTACGGTCGGCATGAAAGTAGTTACTAAAATGCGGCGGTTATACCGGCAAGTAAATATCTTTTATAACTGTTTAGTGACATGTGGCCAGGCATGTTAATTATTTATCACCTTGCTGACGTGTACTTATACAAAAAGCAGAAAAAAAGCAAATATGGATGATGTAATTCACTTTATTCATGCAATTTTGGTTACTACATTGATTGAAACATAAAACGAATGCACTTAGCATGTGCATCAAGCCTTTAAACCCCTAGGCGACCCTAGTGGACGAGTTATAGTCTCGTGAGGGCTTACATAGAGGTATACCCACAAAACCTACACTAAAACTTCTAAAACCATCAATCTTCCTCCGAAGAAGACGATACCAAGTAGTCCGGGTTATCCAACGGGATTCTATCGGCCAAGAAGTGATAGCTTGCATCGAATGTGAATGCTTCCCCCTTTACTTCCAAGTAGCGCGCTTTCACGGCTTCGTGCTACAAAAACAAGCTTACATTTGTTAGTGGTGTTTCGTTGGAAGATAAAACAACATGGGCTACGTAAAAAAACCACAAAATTACTTACAAATTTTGGCAACGGACAAGGTGAAGGGCGGCGTTAAAAATCCGAGGTTGGAGGGATAAATAAACAAGTATCGCATTTTCGATTACTAGGTGCCTAGCGTGGACTTGTTCAATACTTCTTGCATTAGGATTCCCATACTCGCCGCTAAATTTGTTGTGTACCCTAGCCCAAAAGGTTTTGGAATCTTCCCTTTGGGAGGATTGACGTCTAAGTCGATCTTCCACGTACCAAGCCTTGGTGATTGCAAAATCTTCATTTGAATCAAATGATGCCATTGTTAGATGGAGTGTATGATGGTATGAGCTTTGGAGAGTATATGGAACTATTTGTATGTTGTTTTGTAGAGAGAAATAGTGTATTTATAGGATGGTGGCAAAATTTGGCCGTTATAGTTCCCAAGTACAAGTCAATCAATGAAATTGTACTTGCACAAAATTTGAATTTTAAATTCGCCGGCGAGGTTTGTTTTCTCCAAGATGTCGGTCGTGTAAAATTGTAGGCATCAGGGAGAAGGTTTTTTCTCAAAAACACGGAACCGTATTGGTTCACTACTTTGCGGTAGGTTCCAGTAGGAAGGGTCTCAAATGTGTTAACGTGCGGGTTGTATATGTTTTAGGCATCGGAAAATTGTGTTTTTGCAACAAAACCGCTTTAACTATATTTTGTCAATACATTGTCGGCCATACATAAGCCGGAAGGTTATTATTTTTATACAACGCCGGCCTTGGTAACTACAGAATTTTTTTTTGTCGGGGCATGCGGTCGACGATTACGAACCTTCTTGGCCTGGTACGGTAGAGGCATTTTAGTTTTATGGAAGCATTCAAGTATGCATTAAAACTTTACAAAGCAAAACAAACCATTCATTCAACAACTAGAAATCCAACACTTTTTGTCCAAAATGAAAACACGTCCCATAAACCTTCAAAAAACATTTGTCCACACCATTAACTTAAACATTTGTCGACCATAACATAAAGAAATGAACTACGAAAGCATTCATTGACTACGACCACATCCACGACGACCACGACCTCGTTTTGGAGAATTACCTTCACCACCACGACCATCATTGCTACCTTCACCACCACGAGTCCTCTTTTTTTATCAGCCTTCCTCTTGGCTTGTGCTTCTCTCCTAGCTTTTTGTTCAGCCTTTACTTGAGCCTCAAGTTGCTTGAACATTTCATTGGCATCCTCATTGCCAACAGCGTTAACATAGTCAATGTGCTTGCTTTGCTCTTCAATCGACAAAGGCTCTCCTTTTTCTCTCGCGCACAACAACACCTTCGCAAAGGTCTTCAAATGCTCCTTCTATTTTCAATTAAACAACAACACCTTCGCAAAGGTCTTCAAATGCTCCTTCGTAAAGGTCTTCAACACCTTCGCAAAGGTCCTCTTTTTATCAGCCTTCCTCTTGGCTTCGATGGGTTCAACGATTTGTTCTCCATCTCCTTCTTCTTATTCTTCTTGTTCTTCTTGTTCCTCTTCCTCTTCAACAATTTCCTCTTCGACGATTTTCTTACCTTTATCTCTATTACCATCATCATTACCTCTTCCAACAGGTGGCATGTCTTGATCACCATCATCATCATCATTGTTGCCTCCTCCAGCATCCGGAATTTTTTCATCAACATCATCATCAACACCTCTTCTACCAGATGTAATTGATTGGTCTTCATCTGGAGTGTCGTATGATTCACTGGTTCGGATGGTGGTTACGGATTATTGCTTATAATGATCTTTTTCGTTCCGGCTCAACATATGCCCCTCGATGTTGAAGAAGACAAGAGTTTATCACCAACACGAGGAGGTTTTGAAGGAGGACTACTAAGAGATGCTTTCAGAGCAGCTTTCTTCTTTGACGTTTTGCAACTTCAAGAATAATTGATTCAAAAATAATCAAAGGCCGGCGGGTCTACAAAAACAACATATCCATGACACATAGCTTTAAAGGTAGACAAAATATGCTACCGGCTAATATAACCCGGCAAGGTGTCATCAAAATAGCCTTCTGACCAACATACAAATTTACATACTAAATACAATTTTCACTAAACAATTGGCAAGGTACATTAACCATACCCTTAGGGATAAAAACATTCTAGGCATCAGGAGACATTCAAAGAATAGTAGCGGCGAGGTGAAAAATGGATAAGATGCCGGCCGTTAAAACTAATGTCACGCCAGTAATTATATAGTTGAATAACCTGCCAGCCCCCGCTAGTAGCGATTCTGAGAAAAACATAGAGCCGTGGTTCTTCAACCTTATACCATTAAAATAAGTCGATAAAAATAACCCTGCCGGCGTCGCAACTGCAAATTCACAAATTCGAATTTTCTGACCTAATTTGACATGCAAATATGAAATCGAAGTACTAGAGTGAGTTTAAACAAGCCCTTACTTTCTTAAGCGCACCATTTCGCGTGTTTCATCGGGTTCAATCTCTTCTTCTTCAACCGTTTTTTGCTTCACTTTCTTTTGAACCAAACTTGCAATTCCAGGGTTGTATTGATTGGGTTTGCGATTAGTTTCTTTCATACGAGTTGCCTTGTTCCGTGGTGGATCCATTGATGAAGATTAATTGGAGTTTTTGAATCGACGATGTTAACGAATTAATCGACGCGTTTTGGTGGTGGTGGGGTGATGGAGCCGGTAGGGTTGTGGAGGGAGGAGAAGAAGAAAAGAAGATGAAATGAAATTAAAACTGATTTAGAGTAATAGGTTTTTAAAGGGTAAGGGTATTTTTGTAACTTACCCATAGGCCTCCCCCTAAAACCCACAAAAAATGTCCCTTTAAAATTGGGTATACCCCAATCAAGCCAGGTTTATTATGAGAAATTAGTGAAACACTAACTAATAAAACACTTTTAATGAATTGATCATTTATTATGTGCAATTATTGAAACACAAATTAATAAAGCAATAATGATATTTAAGTTGAACAAACCACCACCATTGATTTATCTTTTCTCTAGATAAATCTGGGTCGCCACTTACATAGGCAAAGTTAGCCAAACAGTGCTTTATACTCTTGGTGGAGAGGATGAGAGTTTTTCTCCCTTCATATTTCTTCCGTGAGTTTTTACCTAATGAACTAGGTATCACAGGGGCCTTAGAGCCCCGGCTCAACCTCTCGTGATAGTCTTCAGTTTACATATATTAAAACAGACTACATCTTAGTTAATGTATCCAAATACTTTTAAAAGATAAGTAAGCAATTTCGTTACTCAGACCCATATGATGTTCATAAATACATGTCGATATGGAAAATTATCGTAATCATTAGACACCTAAAATACATCTACATTAAAGGAATAAACAATATTTCGTGAAATACATGCCGATAGGGAAAAAATAATGTAATATTGTTTTTGCTTATCAAAAAAATAAAATAAAATTACATGATTGCATATGAAAAAATTCAACCCTTACAAAAGAGTAAATTAGTAATTCCAAAAAAAAAAAAATGAATTAATAACCCTATATAGATACGTACATATTCATTTTTTTGCTAGGTCAAAATGGTTTATTAAAGAAAAAAAAACGTAATTACAAGAATTACAAAATGGGCGGCTCTAGGCCTCCCCACCCCCATAAACTAAAGGGGCATAAAACTCTAAAAACTCATAAAATAAGCTCCTAAGCACTTAGAAAAATAGCATAAAGAAGAAAACTAGTAAAAATTAATATCGTTTTCGCCCCTTATTTCCAACTCTAAAATTCTTCTTCTTCGGAATGAGACCAACAATTATTTGAGTCAAATCATAAGGCTCCTTGTATTGATGTCCATAATCATCATAAGTTTCATCATATTCATAATCCTCTTCATTTTCCTCTGAAGCATAATTACCACCCGGAACAAGCTTAATAGGAGATTGAGCTTTCTTCTTTGTTGAAATTCTATCCTTTTGCTCCTTTTTTCCTTGAAATAGTCGTGTCTAAAAGCCGGATCTCTAATGAAATTAGCACGCACTTCATCAAGCTAAATAGTACTTGCCACCTCTAGTTCCTCCTTAGTCAAAATACTATCCATATAAAAAATAATGTACATATTCATACCTGCTATAGTCTGCATTATTACATATTTCATGTTCAACCAAAATAGAAAAACAGTAAGAAATCTTGATTAAAAAACGACATGGAAACAACCATAAAGGTTAACTTAAAATGTAGCATGACATTATCTTTGAATCCAATTTGATAACTTCTAGTTATTTAATCTGAAACCAAATATATGTCATTGAATTGCGCTCGACTTCTCATATTCTTTCTTCATATTTATACACTGTAACCTTCCTTGCAATTTCATTCTTTCTGGATCCCAGATTTTATCCATGTTAACATTGTATTTGTTGTAGATTTTCTTTGAATGTTAACATCCTATGTTATTTTTATTTTTCTTTTTACTTTTCGTTCATCTTTGTAATAATATTTCCCAAATCCTTCTATTTGCGCTTCAGCTCCATGATTTAGGAAAAAACTCATAATATTATGCTCTTTATATATTTATTTTGTTGTTCTCCCAGGAACGAAATAACTTTTTTGTCTCTTTCTTTTAGTATTTCCTTCTTCAATATGATTTTCGGCAAACAGAAATTGCCTTTTTTAATGCTGCAAAGATGTCTCCATAGTTCTTTTGCATTTGACCCTTCATTAGACTCCGAATCTTCTCTAAAAAATCCCCAGTAAATAAGCCTCAAGCATTTACTGTCACACAATAATAGATGAGTTGTGAAAAACAATTTCATGCATTATTGATTCGTCAGTGTCATCCAATTCTAAAAGTTGGATAAATGTGATGTCATTCCATTCTTTTCCTAGTTTTTGAGCCTAATCTGGTCAAGCTAAGGAGAGATTACACAAAGGACATGAAGTAGAGAGAAAAGACTACACATGATAACACTTCGTCTTGAACTGAGTTTGAACAATAAATCATATTCCTTCAACAAAAAGACAGTTGTTCAAAGGCTTGATTTTAACAAAACAATATGACAATAAATAACCAACAAAAAAACCCATTGAGTAATATGATTATTTATAATAAAAAAAAACAGAAACTCATTAAAAAATTGCACTCGAAAAGTTTAACCCTTATAAAAATTAAAATCCCTAGATAGACACATTGTAGTTTAACCCTTATGCATACCTATTATAGTTTGCATTTTATTATTACTTGACTGCAGAAGTTAAATAAAATAAAAATCTATTGTCAAGCTACGATTTATGTCAAACTTTGTGGTTGTTTTCATATCGTTTTTTAATCAACATATATCGCTTTTGCGTAAATTGATGCATCATATATAAACAAACCACTTATATATCCAATATCCATATGTGTATAGAACGACAAAAAGTAATCAACAAAAATTCTTTTTTATCGACAATGTAAAAAACCGAGTTGTTCCTTTTCTTTCCTTCTTTTTTCGCGAAGAAAGCAAATTTAATTAACATGTGTGTAAAGAAGGAACGCATCCCCTTATTATGTACAATGAAATTTAGATAAATTGATCGGCAATAAATTAATAATATCGTTAAAATAATAAAATTTTCTGTTCCGAACCAAATTTGCATAACCTACACTTTTAACTTGATAAACTAATAATTATGATAAAATAATAAATGTTTGTAGTCCCTATACGATTAATTTATGGAAGTTTTATTGTTCGCTCATTTCATGAATAAAGAAGATTATCGATATTTTTATGAGTTCGAAAATTCGATGCCTTTTCCTCTTTTTATATTAGGATTCCTTTTTTTTTTCCTTTAATTTGAAGCATGTATATGTTAGGATTCTTAATGTTATATGTTGGGCTTATGAGAACTCCTTTTGATTATAAAGGATTGCAACATTCTACTAATTCTGTGGATTGCATGAATTTCTTACAGATGCAATTTTATGCATGAATTTCTTTATGTTTTTCTTTTAGGCATGTTAATTCATATATTATTTTTTTTGTTCTTAACATCGTGCAGTAAATTAGTTGCTTCCAATATAATCATTCTACTTTGGATGGAGGGTGAGCGTCGTTTACTCAACAAAATAAAAATATATTTCCCACTAATTAAATATAATATAGCGGTAGTAAGGATCGTTCCCACGAAGAGTAATGCAATTGTTATGTTATCTAAATCGGCGAAAATATAAAAGAATGATAAAAAGAAAAATATATTGAAGAAATCCTTTGCAATTACTAACCGTTAACTCAACATTGTACCCGTTTATCTCTTGTTAGACTCAATTGTCACCAACCGTAGGAAAGCAGGTACGCTTAGCAATCCCCCAAAACTCCTTGTATCACCGGATACGGAAGCGCTCGACTACCGGATTCTATTCAAAAGAACCACCTTGACAAGGAAGCGCTCGACTACAAGATGTAATTCCCAAAACGCATTAAGATTTGTGAATTTAGGTTTGATCCCAGCAGTAAAACTCGGTACGCTCGGTCCACTTACTGGTGTTGCCTTTACTTGCAATTGCTCCACAGAATCCCTCCGTAAGGTCTTGCGATTTCTACTTGTGTAGGAGATGAGAGACAATTACGGGTCGACTCAACTCTCTACTAGCATTAGAATGATTAATAAACTAATCTGGTTGCGCACCCAAACGAATCTAGAATCAATCATAAACCTTCGATATGGTAAAAACAATCCACAATGAATCAATTTAAAACTTGAAACAAACTTGTAAATAATTGAGCTTCACATTAGAACTTTGAATTCATCCTTACAATATAAAAATAATAGAAAAGAGATAGTTCTCCCCCTAATGGGGAGAAAAACGGTGAAAAGAAGATATCAAGATATATAAAATTGTATCTAGGGTTCTCTATATATAGAGTTTTGTAACCTCCTCTTTAAGAAAACTAGGAAACCTAGTAAAAATAGGGAAGTGCACCTCCTCTTGAAATTGTGTCCCGTGCATCAAACCCTGTATAAGGTAGCTTGCAAAACCCTGGCCAAATATCGCCAAAACCCAAAGTAAATCATGACCAAAGCCTGGCCATGAAGTCTTCAGCCAATTGTCCACGCAGCTAATCACCACATTCTTTAAAACTGCCAAACTTAGTCCGTCGTCTTCCCTGACTCGTCTCCAGCTTCTCACGATAATGAAATCTCCCTAGTATCTTATCAAAGCCTGGCCGCACATCTGAAACAGCCAAGTGGGATTTCATTCAACTATTTGATCTAGCCGGCCCACTTGGAAGCTTAGCTGATCCCGCCAACACCTTAGCCCATTATTTCGGTTAAACCCATCTCCGGCTTCGAACATCACATGCAGCAACCCATTATTACCGTAAAACTGCCAAACGTAGTCCGTCGTCTTCCCTGACTCGTCTCCAGCTTCTCACGATAATGACATCTCCCTAGTCTCTTATCGACTCCATCGACCACCACTGTTAAGCTCGAGTTCCATCACTGCCATTAACTATCTCTCATTCCAGCAGCATCACTCCGTGTCTTTTTGAACTTCTTCAGCGATTACACGGCAACATCTCCATTCTTCCTCGGCATTATTATCAGCTTCTTCTTCACCACTGCCATGCATTATCCCCCCGGCAACAACAAACTTCATTATCGGCCTCAGAAACCAGCAACCGCGGCACTCCTTAATTCACGAATATCAGCACCATCAAAGCCAATATCCAAATCATGCTGAACTCATCATTAACTGCCAATAATGCAGAAGCTTCATTCTTCATCGTTGTCCGCAGCTCCTTCCTTTCTAGTTCGTCAACTCCAAATATCACTCCAATTGGTTTCTCTTCTCTGTCAGTTAGTTCACAGCATTCCCATCACCGATGCCTCAAACCCCGAACTCAAGCTACTCCATTATCATCACTGCTAAGCGCTTCATGCACTACATTGGCATCCGACCTCCAACTCCGAACTTACGACAGCCACAGCGAAACTCCGACATCGACTGCCAATGGAAGCAACTCCATCGAGCTATCACGGCTTCAACAACATCATTTTCTACTCTATGAACGTTACAGCTGCCCCCGTACGTGTTGTTTTCTTCAATTAATCCGTTCTCGAGCTCCTCCAACTACTAAGCACGCTGCCATGCATCCACAAACAAGAAACATCACAGCGCCCATCACAAATCCACTCTCTCTGTATTCATCTCATTATCCCATCTCGAGCTCTTCATCCATTGCCAAGCTCAGTCCTTGTGTAACACTCATGGATTAACCAGCAGCTCGAGCTCTTCATCGCTGCCAACATCAACATATAAACAGAATCAGTACCTCTCACTGCTGGGAAATAACAGCCATCGTTCAAGGCCAAGCTCCTATAAACATCGCAACCCCATTATCCGTTCTCCACCAAAACTCAGGCGTTCGCAGCTCCACTGCCATTCATTGCCTTTTTTTCATCACTGGCAGCTCGTAGAATGGCTAAAACACTCGAGTGGGCTTGCGTTGACATAATCCCAGACCGTTGTCATCATTAAATTTCACTCAAGTAATAGTCCACAGAACTGACCATTCTACCGTGAATTTTATTTTCACTCGGACTTAACTCCTGCCCGTAACTCCATCACCCTGATAACCAACTCGAATCCACCAAACATTGTTTCCATCTTTCTCTCCTGTCCTGACTTGAGCACATTATATACTTCTTCGACATCCATAGAGTATCTCTTTGTATTACCGTAGCACATGCCCATGTGTGAAATACTCCAAAAAATGTCTTCAAGCCCACCATCTGTAACTGGGCTGATGTAATGAGTCAATGGTCCCATGCAATGATAATTCCGTCTCTCTTTTTGCAAATTGGACGATTTCTTGTTCTTTTCGGGAATAAGCTCTAAAATTCCCATAAAATATAAAAGATAACTAATAATACAATTTTACACGAAAACTAGCTAAGAAAGCATAACCAATCAATACTTAGAGAGGTGTTTTTACACACTTATCAAATTCCCCCACACCCAAACTTTGCTAGTCCTCGAGCAAACAAAACGAAAGAAAAATAAAATATACAACTCCATGTCGTGAGGATACGGTTACTCTTAGCATGAATAACAGGCCTTTAAACCCCTAGGTGTCCCTAGTGGACGAGTTATAGTCTCGTGAGGGCTTACGAGAGATATACCCACAAAACCGTTACGCCAAAAAAAATAACAAACAATTAGCAATTACTCCCCGGCAACGGCACCAATTTTGGTGAGCGTCGTTTACTCAACAAAATAAAAATATATTTCACACTAATTAAATATAATATATCGGTAGTAAGAGATCGTTCCCACGAAGAGTAATGCAATTGTTATGTTATCTAAATCGGCGAAAATATAAAAGAAGGATAAAAAGATAAAGATATTGAAGAAATCCTTCGCAGTTACTAACCGTTAACTCAACATTGTACCCGTTTATCTCTTGTTAGACTCAATTGTCACCAACCGTAGGAAAGCAGGTACACGTACCAATCCCCAAAAAATCCTTGCATCACCGGATACGGAAGCGCTCGACTACCGGATTCTATTCAAAAGAACCACCTTGACACGGAAGAGCTCGACTACAAGATGTAATTCCCAGAACGCATTAAGATTTGTGAATTTAGGTTTGATCCCAGCAATAAAACTCGGTACGCTCGATACACTTACTGGTGTTGTCATTACTCGCAATTGCTCCACAGAATCCCTCCGTTAGGTCTTGCGATTTCTACTTGTGTAGGAGATGAGAGACAATTACGGGTCAACTCAACTCTCTACTAGCATTAGAATGATTAATAAACTAATCTGGTTGCGCACCCAAAAGAATCTAGAATCAATCATAAACCTTCGATATGGTAAAAACAATCCACGAACCATCTTTTGGGCACCACCCAAAAACAGTGGGGGACTACCCATTGATATAGATGACCACCCTACATTATAAGGGGTGTCCCAAAAAATTGTGAAAGACTAAATTACCCTTACTCTAATTAAGCTTATAACTAATCCTAATCCAACCCACTAAACTAACCCACTACCCACTAATCTAACCCACTACCCACTAATCTAACCCACTAATTAAAACCTAAATAAAAAATAAAAATCAGTTTTATCTTTTCATCTTCTTCTTCTTTTCATCTTCTTCTTCTTCTCTTCTTTTCCTCCTCTTCTTCTTCCTCGTAGACATCGTCGTTAATCGTCGATTCGAAAAAAAATCATCGTCGATTAATCAATCTTTATAAGCAATGCGTACCAAGCAAACACCCAGACTTCCAGGATTGAGTCCGGGACTCCCACATATAGTGAATCTCCCAAAACAATTGCTAAAGTTTAAAGAACTTGAAGCACCGTTTCGAGGAAAAATCAATCATCCAACCGCAAAACAGAAGTCCGATTCAAGTGAAATGCAAATACGCGGGTAATTTTCTTCATGCCCATTCCTTTTAATTCGTTATTTGTAGAAGAAATCGATTGAAAATCATGAAAACTCATTAAAAATGGTAGTTACAGGGGCGAGTTCGGTTAGGAGATTTTTGTAAAACCCTAAACATTGCTTACCGAACTTACCATAAATTAGAACAGTTCGGTTAAGTCAACACCTTCCTGGTCACCGAACTACATAGTTCGGTGAGATCGCAATAAACATGTACCTAACCGAACTCAGTCTTTTACTTGGAAAGAAAGGGTTCGGTTAGGTCGAATTTTTTTTAATTGCCGAACTCTTCATATATTTCGTTCGGTTATTCTTTTTTTTGTAAAGTAACCGAACTACATAGTTCGGTGATATCGCAAAAAACATTTTTGTAACCGAACTCAGTCTTTTACTTTGAAAGAATGAGTTCGGTTTGATAGAAAAAACTTATTTGGTAACCGAACTTTAATTTGGTAACTACATGCTGTGTTTACTTCATTCTTTAGTTCAATTTGATTTGGTAACACAATATTCTCTTATGTTTAGTTAATAGTTTGGTTTTTGTTCATTAGGAACAAAGGAGAAAGATTGAGACAACAACTAGATGAGGATTTCAAAACTCCAACCCCTAGGGGAGCAAAACATTTAGATTTTCGAAAACGTGGTGCCACATATGCCAAACATGGAGGGGGATCGTTACAGGAAGTGAACCAAGCGAATGATTATGAAGAAGTGCAAGGAAATGAAGACCAAGGAAATGTAGAGGCTGAACAACAAAGAGAACACGTTGAAAATGTAGGGGAAGAAGTAGGACAGGGTCAAGAAGAAGAGGAAGAGTTTGATGAGGAGGAAGAGGAGGGAGAGGGTGAAGAGGAGGAAGAGGAGGGAGAGGAGGGAGAGGAGGAGGGAGGAAGAGGAGGAGGAGGAAGAGGAGGGAGAGGAGGAGGAGAGGAAGGAGGAAGGGAGGAAGAGGAGGGACAACAAGAAATTGTTCCCGTTAAAGAGAAAAAGAAGCCGAAGCCGCCTAGTGCTAGATACTCACACATTCCCCCTGATAATTTATGTTTGTCACCTCGGAACCCAACTTATGGTACTCCAAATGATGGAGGGGCAACATTGTTTGGCTACAAACACTCATGGGCTGCGAAGATCTATGCGACAAAGGTATTATTTAAGTTAACCCTTAACTAACAAAACTATTTATTTATTTTTTGGGACATGTTTCGTTAAGTATTAATAGTGTTATGTTTGTTTTCGTAGGATCATAATGATGCAGTTCGTCTTATTAAACGTCAAAAGGCGTCCAAATGGGATCTTTCTTTGGAGTGTGACGAGTTTGTAGCAAAGGTTAAAGAATGTGTGTTATGGAGAGCTATTGAGCTTGCACATGTAGATTTTGACGCTGTTTCCGTATCCGCATTTCTCGAGAGGTATTATCCCGAGACATATACTATGCATCTTCCATTTGGCGAGATGGGAATAACTCCCGATGATTGCCACCATATCACTGGCTTACCAGTGGAAGGTAAATGCCTTCGAGAAGGCTACAACCCCTCGATGAGTTATGAAGCTCTTGAAGAATTGGCTCTTAAATGTCTTGGATGGGATGCAAGAAAGTCTCAATGTGAGTTTAGACGTTCTGTGAGGTCCCCTAAACGTGGTGATGAGTATAATACACATGAGGCAAATGGAGGATTGAAGAAAAAGGTGAAGAAATTCAAGTTGGTTAAGTTGAAGGAAGCATTTGGAGGGACCAAAAAGAAGGTGCAGCGAGGAAAGTTGGTGATGGACCAGGACACCCTTAGGTATCATGTCACAGCTTATTGGTTATATCAGCTAGGAACTGTTATTTTCCCCGACACTTCGGGGAATAGGGTGGATGCACAGTATCTACAGCTTTTGGAGGATCTCGACGACATCAACAATTACTCTTGGGCCACTGGGGTGCTTGCTTTTGTTATGGAAGAAATGAGCAAAGGGTCGAGGATTAAGACGAATCAAATTGGAGGCTATTTAACTCTTGTTCAGGTGACCTTTTACATTTTTAATGAGAAAATTATCTACTAAATTGATGTCCTTCCAATTATATTTTCATGAATATGGTTAATATTTTCCTATTTTCTCACAGGTTTGGATTTACGACCACTTCCCTTCATTGGGATTAGGCAAGGAAAAGAAACCTTATCCCTATGACGCACCTACAGCAGGAAAATGGGTGTTTTTGGACGCACAAAAGAAGTCTAAAGAGGAGGAGTTGACTTTGTTGAGGCAGAAATTGGATAACCTGACGGTGAACGATGTGGTATTTCACCCATACGCCGTACCCGATGATGTATCAGTAGATGAAGACGATCTTAATGGTTTTTCTACCGTCACGCCATACTATGGACCTATTTGGCATCCTAACGGCTACGCAATATATAATCCGAGGAGAATACTAAGACAACTTTGTTGCGTCCAAATGGATCCCGATGTGGAGAATGAAAATTTCACTTTGCAGGTTCAAGGAACAAAGAACAGTGAGAAATATTTTGTTCCAAAACATGAACCAACTCCTGCGGTAGCACATTGGAATGCACTTGGAGAATACCACTTACCAAGAGGTGATTGTGTACCTTGTGAGGAAGATGTAAATGCATGTGACGAAGATTACAAGGAGTATTATGAAGAAATCAGTCATCCCTTTGTGATAAATAAAGAACAACAAGCTAAGGCGGATGCGGCGAAAGCGAAGGCAAAGGAGAGGGAGGCTAAGCGAGCTAAGGATATACCTATTTGTGGAGATGAAGCAAAAAGGTTATGGGATAATGTGGTAAGAAAATGTCTTTGTCTTATAATTTGGGTTGTTTAAAGGTTTTGAAAATATATTTGCTTATGCTTAAAATTGGAATTAGGTTTTGAAGGGATCGAAATTGTTGAAGAAATGGATGGCTAAAATCAAAACCGGAGAGCCGATGTTGACTGAGGAACAAACTGCCTACTACAAGGAGTGGGAGGGTCTTATAACTAAAAGAATGGTGCAGCCAAGTAGGACTAAGCACCTCAAGAGGGGTCGACAACAAGGTGAAGGTTCGAGTGGCGTTGTGGAGGAAACCGGTGCAGGAGATGAAACCCCAAGTGATGAGGAAGTTCGACCAAAACCTCGTGGAAAGCAAGGAGGTAGAAAGAGGGGTCGTAAGAGTGGTCATTAGTGATTTCGTATTATTTCAGTTTCAAAAAACAAGTTGGTTATGGATTTGGTATGTTTCTGTGTTTTAAACAATTACTTAAGGATTTAATCTGGTTTGTGTTTTCAATTTTAGAAGGCTGAAATGTTGAATACATTATGGTTTTCGGCAACCTAATATTTAAAACTAGCAAACCGAACTTATAAGTTCGGTAACATGTTAATAATTTCAGGTCACCGAACATATAATTCGGTTACCTTGAAAAAATAAGAGGTCACCGAACCTAAAGTTCGGTTAAGAGTGCCACAGTCCCAGGTCACCGAACTTAAATTTCGGTGATGTCGCAAGGTTTTATCAGCTAACCGAACTCGTCCCTGGATTTTCAAAATTTTGTCATTGCACATGTTGGACAACTCATTCTCTTGATGAAAAAATCACATAAACCAACTCTAAGGTTTGTTTTGAAGTGTGTTTTGTGTCACATATATGTTCAGTTTGTCTTTGAGCCTTCCCAACAAAGTTCGGTTATCTCAAGAAATTAAGTTGCATCCGAACTTTAAGTTCGGTTATGTCTCAAGGTTTTCTCTGATAACCGAAATCATCCCTGGATTTTCAAAATTTTGAGCCTTCCCAACAAAGTTCGGTTATCTCAAGAAATTAAGTTGCATCCGAACTTTACGTTCGGTTATGTCGCAAGGTTTTCTCTGCTAACCGAAATCATCCCTGGATTTTCAAAATTTTGAGCCTTCCCAACAAAGTTCGGTTATCTCAAGAAATTAAGTTGCATCCGCAACTTTAAGTTCGGTTATGTCGCAAGGTTTTCTCTGCTAACCGAAATCATCCCTGGATTTTCAAAATTTTGTCATTGCACATGTTGGACAACTCATTCTCTTGATGAAAAAATCACATAAACCAACTCTAAGGTTTGTTTTGAAGTGTGTTTTGTGTCACATATATGTTCAGTTTGTCTTTGAGCCTTCCCAACAAAGTTGGGTTATCTCAAGAAATTAAGTTGCATCCGAACTTTAAGTTCGGTTATGTCGCAAGGTTTTCTCTGCTAACCGAAATCATCCCTGGATTTTCAAAATTTTCAAAAGATAATACATAAATTAGAAATTTTAATGTAATATCAAGTAACGGCTAATTTTATGACCGTTATACAACAAAGTGTTATATATATATGGGTCTATAGTTAACATTTTGTTTCTAAATCTGCTAAAAATGTCACCTACTAGTCATAAATTTAATCTAGTTGAAGATCTTTCTCTTTGCAGAAACTACATAATATACTATCCAAAGAGGGGTGAAGAACGAAGAATGAATGGTATTATGAGTCAGAGTTATTGGGGGATAATTCATGAAAAATTCTGTTCCGACACAATGAACCCTTATAACCGTGATCATATAGCTTTGTTCTTTCGATTTCAAAAGATTAGAGAGAGAGTTGTGGAATTTATGGCTTTATTTCGTATTGTAAGGCGGTATCGACTTAGGGGTGAAGGATTCAACGAAATCCTTTTAACATCAAAGAACGAATGGCGAAGATGGAAGACAAAGGATTTCAAATATGAAAATCATTTTCGCCTCCTTAAAGACTTTTTCATAACGCGTTTTGGATATTAAATTTTGTAAGGGGTGAACTTCTGTCTCGCAACGTTCGGTTAGGTACTGTAATTTGATTTCGTAACCGAACTCAGTTCGGCTATATCTTGTAATTTAATTTACTAACCGAACTAAGGTTCGGTAACCTTCTTATTTTGACCTAGGTTACCGAAATTGGTGTTCGGCTACGTAAAATATTTATTAATGTAACAGAACTGTCACCTGCCAACACCATAAAATAATAACATTTACTCCATAATTACTACCACTCTTCAAAGAACAAAGTTTTAGATTCATAAGCATAATTAGTTCCATTACATGTGTCATTTAATCATCTTCTAGTGAAATAGGACCTTCATGAACAATTTCTTCGGACTTCGTCAAAGCATTCCACATCTCCATGTTATGCTCATACATGATACACCAACCCAACATTGTATCCGGATTAAATGCAGGCCAATAAGAGGTTGTACATATTGGAGGCAATGGACAATCGGGTTTTAACCGTAGGCCTATAAAGTGGTTGTTGTTAATAAATGCCATCACACATCTCCTTCGTTTCAGTTGTTCAACACATACGGTTATTTTTGGGGTGAAGGTGAAACTACCACTTTTTGAGAAACAATGAACCACACAATTGAATGCCTCGGCGATTAAGTGTCCACATATAGGCATGCTCATCCAATAATCCCTTGTGATCGGTTGACCCCCATGAAGACGACGTTGATACCTAACATATTGCTCATTGATACTACCCTCATCGTACAACATTGTCTTGTAAAATGCCGGATTCTCCTTTAGTTTGGATAACAACCTTTGCCTTATATGAGTGATTGCACACCCATTATTTCTCTTGGCACCTTCAATGAAAGGACCAACTTGTTGATTGACAACATGAAACCCACAATTACCATCCGGAGGAACGTCGTCGGTGGATATAACGTATTCTCTAATGTGTAGAGGTAGCTCATTCAAATAGTCTTTATTTGGAGCTTCAAGCTTCACGTCTACGGAAGATGGTTGGATGGGGAACATCGGAGACTTAAGCTTCACGTCGCCGGAAGATGGTTGGCTTGGTTGTGTTGGACACATCGGTCCCTTTTTCTTCAAAACCCGCTCACTTGTTTCTCCTTTACCCTCAATACTCCTACCCCGTTTCTTGGGTTTCTCCAAGTACATTGCCGCGGTATACTCATGGCCACAAGGGTCTCTAGTAGTGGCGTTTTGCTGACTTTTCTTCTTATGTAACACCTTTGCATATTCTCTTAGTTGCTTTTTAGTTTCTTTTTTGCTTGGTCTACCTTTGCGCTTGCCTTTTGCCGGTTCATAAACATTATCTTGCGTTTGTGGATATAAGATTTTCCTCATGTCATCCCAGAAGATTTGTTTTTGGAGCTTGCTCATGCCACGATACATCTCTAGTACGGTTCTACCCATTTCGTTATCACCAAACTCTTCTTCGGCTTTTTCTCCCTTTGGAGGAGGGATGAAACTTAGATGCTTCCAAAATGGATCGATTTCGCTTAAAGGAATTACGCCATGCTCATAGTTGAATATCATATGGCGACAAGGGAGTCCCATAGACTTCTTCATGTTACATACACACACCTCATCCGACGTGGTTTCCCACTTATCCATCAACTCGACTTCTATAATCAACAACTTCATACATTGCCGAGATACATTGTAATGGATTCCCTTGAACAATGGATGGTCGGCATATTTTCCTTTCATTTTGAATATACGGCTTTTTTGGAACTTCCCTTTAATTCTATCAATGTCGCGCTTGAAGTAATTCTCCATAGCATTCCACACGGTTACGAAATTATCAACACATCCAAAGAGATTTTTCTTCAACCGGTGGTGAGCCGACTCTACTAAACTTGTCGCTTGATTTCCCAAGTGTTTATATTGGTTGGTAAAGGCATACACAAACCTCTCTTTGTGTGGTTCCAACCATTGGAGAAGAACATACGATACAACATCGGGGTAATCGGGAGTATCCCAATGGGCGATAAACTCCGCAAGATTTTGATAATACTCTTCCTCGGTAAGGGACCAACATAATGATTCCCATTCACCGTTGAATGCAACCCATTTAGCAAAATTTAGATCGTATTGTTTATCAACTTCCTCTTTTGCATCCGCTCGTTCATGTTCCGGTAGCATCTTAATCTCTTCATATCCTTTTTTCTTGGGTGGACAAATTGTTGGCTTGCACCTATGCAACAAATTACACCATATATGGAACGTACAAAGCATATTATGTGCTAGTGGGAACACTTCCGCTATTGCATTCATCAATGCGACTTCATTGTCGGTCACTATAACCCCGGGAATATCATCACCTCGGAAGATTGCCTTAACTTGTTGTAGTGCCCAAATATAACTAGGTTCTTGCTCGTCCCTTAAGAAACAAAATGCCACGGTAAACGGTGACTTCGTCGATGTACGGCCAACAATATTCAACAATGGCATCTCGTACTTGTTTGTCTTGTAAGTGCAATCCATTATTAGAACTTCATGAAAGCATTGAGCCAATTTAACACTTGTTGGATGCGCAATAAATAGTTGTGTTATCTCTCCTTCCGAATCCACATCCTTTTGAACCGCGTAGTCTTTCTCTTTGGCCAAAAAAAACAATTGTTGCATCACTTGTCTATCTCTCCATTCCTTCTTTCTAATTGTCTCAATTGCATTGTTAATGGTGGACACAGATGAGTGGTTATCCTTGTTATCCTCCTTTAGCATTTGGAGCATTTGAACCGGTGTAAGACCCATTTTCCTCATATTAGCTACCTTCTCCATCTCTTGAGGAGTTAGCTTGGCCGCCATGAAATGTCCTTCAAGATGCTCCGGACGAGGGTGGTTATGACGACCTTCCATAACCCGGTAGAGAACCCATCCCTTCAATTTTTTGTTGTAATTAAAGGAAAGCTTGAATGGGCATTTAATCTTCTTTGAGAAAGTTTTGTTTTTCCTATTTGTCTTTCCTTCATAAACATAACCCTTCCTCTTGTGGCTTCTATCGGGATCACCGCTTCTCTCACAAACCATTTCAAAGCGACTATTCTTTTCTCTCCCATTTAATACTAATACGCACATGTCTTTTTGTGCATGTTGTCTAGCCCAAGTCTTTGCATCTTTCGTATTATCGAATACCAAGTCATTCATGTAGTGATGGGATGTGTCATCGTACAACATACCAATCGGGGGAGGTTGGTTTTCCATTGGTTCAATTGAATCACATGGAACCTACAAGTAATAGCACAACGTCAATACCATAAACAAAAAACACGTACAAGTTCGGAAATGTCAAAAATTTCATCGACCCTACCGAACATAAAGTTCGGTTATGTATGTTTTAGTAAAACCATTGCGAGCTTACCGAACTCTATGTTTACATTTTATCCGCAAAGGTTCGGTAATGAGAATGAAAAATAAGAACAAACCGAACATAATGGTTCGGTTAGCAATGTGGTATACATTTATTTTGCGATGTTGCCGAACTTAAAGTTCGGTTACCAATTTATAAAAATCTACTAAACCGAACTATGAACTGTAAAGTCTATAAAAACAGTTCGGTTATGTCTTCTGTAATTTCCTAACCGAACTATCAAAAACTACCATTAACGTGTAGTTCGGTAACCTGCTTCTACAAGATCTAATAACCGAACTACATCTTCAGAAACGTTCGGTTACCTATGTTTTAAATATGGTAACCGAACTAGGAATACCTAGCCGAACTTTTACCCTGAAATTTTGAGTTTGTCCAATTTTTCCCACAATTCAACCTACATTAACTAAAAATGAGACATACCTGAGTACCCATATCTTCATCTTCAGGTTGTGGCTAATAAAATCCATCATTTGATGGGTTGGATTCACTTTGGGGCAAAAAGTTTTCTCCTTCTAACAAATAACTCATATTTGGATCATTTGAAGTATTGACATATACACAAGGAGGTGAAGGGGTTCGATTCGATTCTGAGGTTTCATCACATGAATCACTCAATTCATAATTACTAAAATCAAAAAAAGTTTTTTTGGGTTCACCCATATTCTTCTTCCTATTTCCTTCTTCTTATCCTTCCAAAACAAATGTTTAAAACAAAAAATCCAACTTATAAAACACTAATCACTAATCAGTTTTTAACTAATCACTAATCAATTTTTAACTAATCACTAATCATTAACTAAGTTTTTGGTTAAGGGTAGAATGGGTATAAAAAATAATAATTATAAGGGGTGACCAAATATTACTTCTAATATCCACACCAAAAACTGATGGGTAGTCCCCCACTGTTTTTGGGTGGTGCCCAAAAGATGGTTCTTAATAAGAACATTCCAAGCCTGGCCGCACATCTGAAATAGCCAAGTGGGCTTTCATTCAACTATTTAATCTAGCCGGCCCACTTGGAAGCTTAGCTGATCCCGCCAACACCTTAGCCCATTATTTCGGTTAAACCCATCTCCGGCTTCGAACATCACATGCCGCAACCCATTATTACCGTAAAACTGCCAAACGTAGTCCGTCGTCTTCCCTGAGTCGTCTCCAGCTTCTCACGATAATGACATCTCCCTAGTCTCTCATCGACTGCATCGACCACCACTGTTAAGCTCGAGTTCCATCACTGCCATTAACTATCTCTCATTCCAGCAGCATCACTATCTTTTTGAACTTCCTCAGCGATTACACGGCAACAGCTCCATTCTTCCTCGGCATTATTATCAGATTCTTCTTCACCACTGCCATGCATTATCCTCCCGGCAACAACAAACTTCATTCTCGGCCTCAGAAACCAGCAACCGCGGCACTCCTTAATTCACGAATATCAGCACCATCAAAGCCAATCTCCAAATCATGCTGAACTCATCATTAACTGCCAATAATGCAGCAGCTTCATTCTTCATCGCTGTCCGCAGCTCCTTCCTTTCTAGTTCGTCAACTCCAAATATCACTCCAACTGGTTTCTCTTCTCTGTCAGTTAGTTCACAGCATTCCCATCACCGATGCCTCAAACCCCGAACTCAAGCTACTCCATTATCATCACTTCCAAGCGCTTCATGCACTATATTGGCATCCGACCTCCAACTCCGAACTTACGACAGCCACAGTGAAACTCCGACAGCGACTGCCAATGGCAGCAACTCCATCGATCTATCACGACTTCAACAACATCATTTGCTACTCTATGAACATTACAGCTGCCCCTGTACGTGTTGTTTTCTTCAATCAATCCGTTCTCGAGCTCCTCCAACTACTAAGCACGCTGCCATGCATCCCCAAATAAGAAACATCACAGCGCCCGTCACAAATCCACTCTCTCTGTATTCATCTAATTATGCCATCTCGAGCTCTTCATCCATTGCCAAGCTCAGTCTTTGTGTAACACTCATGGATTAACCAGCAGCTCGATCTCTTCATCGCTGCCAACATCAATATATAAACATCATCAGTACCTCTCACTGCTGGGAAATAACATCCATCGTTCAAGGCCAAGCTCCTATAAACATCTCAACCCCATTATCCGTTCTCCCCCAAAACTCAGGCGTCCGCAGCTCCACTTCCATTCATTGCCTTTTTTTCATCACTGGCCTCTCGTAGAATGGCTAAAACACTTGAGTGAGCTTGCGTTGACATAATCCCAGACCGTTATCATCATTAAATTTCACTCAAGTAATAGTCCATAGAATTGACCATTCTCCCGTGAATTTTCTTTTCACTCGGACTTAACTCCTGCCCGTAACTCCATCACCCTGATAACCAACTCTAATCCACCAGACACTGTTTCCATCTTTCTCTCTTGTCCTGACTTGAGCACATTATATACTTCTTCGACATCCACAGAGCATCTCTTTGTATTACCGTAGCACATGCCCATGTGTGAAATACTCCAAAAAATGTCTTCAAGCCCACCATCTGTAACTGGGCTGATGTAATGAGTCAACGGTCCCATGCAATGATAATTCCGTCTCTCTTTTGGCAAATTAGACGATTTTTTGTTCTTTTCGGGAATAAGCTCCAAAATTCCCATAAAATATAAAATATAACTAATAATACAATTTTACACGAAAACTAGCTAAGAAAGCATAACCAATCAATACTTAGAGAGGTGTTTTTACACACCTATCAATGGATTCGTCCATTAAATACATTTCAAGGCCACATATTGCAGCTTTTGTTGGGTTTTCATGTGCATTCTTTAAAATTCTTACCTGGACTACCTTTTGTTGGGCTTGATAAAAAATGAGATTGTTGTATTTGTCTGTAGGTTACCTTTCCTCTTCCTTCAATTGGTAAAATTACTCGGCTAAAATTCAACGAAACGAATCTAAAGAATGGTACCAAAGATGTGTTAATCTTCTACTTTGACCCACTTTCATAAACCCCAACTATACCTCTCTTTGTAAACCAGTAAACCCTAGATTAGCCAACTATTTAAATGAAGTATATACCTCTAAACGTGTGTCATGTTGGTGTCCCGCGCACGTCCTGCATCCGATGTGCGTCTGCCGCGAACACGACACCAATACTGATGTATCGGTGCTTCATAGATGAGATATGAACACAACTTTCCAAGTTATAAGAACCAAAAAAAAAAAAACTATGAAAATGGAAGAACAATTTAGAGTTATATCTTAATTTAATGCCATAGTAGAGTAACCTTGTAAAATAATATATCCATTAGGTTCCTTCGTGCTCTGACCTAATAAGCAATTGTTATCCTGGATTCACTCTAAGTTGCACACTGCACATATACTTGATAGTCTAAGATAAACCGTATAATGAAATATTTATACTGTGGACGAAAGTACTAAATGTCCAAAACTGGAGTCCATGTTGTATAAATAACATCCTAATCTAATTGAAAATTCCATTGAATGATAACAATCTAACCATGCACCTATACATCAGTTAGTATTACTGCTTGTATATCAAAATTTGGAGACCTTGAGATGAAAATATGAGTGACGGAGAGATTCAGAAACATGAAGTCAAATTTTTTTCTTATATGTAGAGACTGCATTTGCTGCAATTCCGCAACTTTTTTCAGAGCGTTCGGTACATGGAAATAGATTCATCGGTTAGTATGAGTGTATGACGCCTTGTATTCTGCATAGGTTCGGTAACTATAAGCATACCCAGAATCTGCATAGATCAATCGGTTATTATAATTTTCCCCTAAGAGCACAAACTTCCCTCTCAACAAAATAAATGATTTCGGTAAGCATTTTCATTTAAATTTAAACAACAGTCACTTATCAGAAGATTAGAAGGTTTCATGGGTAGATAGTTTTAAATTGGTGGTTCCATAAATTGAATCACAAATAATCCATATCAAGAAAATAGAGGAACAAATCCATGGATACTCTCCACACACCAATCAAAAAAGAAGAGATAGACCACCGATATAAAGAATAAATGGCCAGAAACATTTAAATGGTCAACGACTCACGAAAAATCTTTACATCTATAGATTCAAATGGCCACAACCAAACCAAAAAGAAAATAGATCACTGATGTAAAAAATAAATGACCCGAAACGTTTAAACGGTCCACGACTCACGAAAAATATTTACATCTGTAGATTCAAAGAGCCACAGCCAGACCAAAAAGAAAATAGATAACCTTAAATTAAGATAGAGAATCATACAACATGGTCACTTGATAGGTGTAGAATACACCTAATTTACTATCTAAGAGTTTATGCTTTCTTTGCTATTTTTCTAGTAAATTATGTATTTTACGCGTGTTTTTGAGTTATTAGGTACTCTGGAGTCGCACGGAGAAATAGAAGAAGAAATCACCCAAATTGAACCAAAAGGGAAGGATTGTCATTTCAAAGGAAAACACTATTGGGAGACGAGCCATGGTTAAAGGGCAACTCTCTCAAAGGAGTGTTAAAATCCAGACTAGCTGAGGTTAAGGGGCAGCTTTTTGGAGGAGCACTAAATATAGTCTAGCTGTGGTTAAGGGGTGCCATATGGGTGTCCCTTATCATTATGAGTAGGTGTAAATATCCTGTGGGGTTGCTAATTAGTGGGGTGTCTGAATCTGACCCATATACCCACACCCATGGGGCGTACCCATCTAGACCCGAACCCGGATCCAAGACCCAACTATATTGACCTAAACCTAGACTCGAGAAACAATCATTCTCATTCACTTGGTACGCCTGAAATAGAGAAGAAGAGAAGTAGCCGCTGCTGTTGTTGAGAATCAATTTGCTGCAATCAATTTAGAGAGGTTAGGGTTTTCGATGGAAGTGGTGTTGTTGTTGGATGGGTTCGAGTTGGGAATACAGGACAAAGGAAGAATTGGTTGCTGAGATGGGTTTCCGGAATTGAATTCAGGGAAATCGAGAAAAGGGGTTGATGGTTCTGTGGTAGATGGAGGCAGAGATGGTGGCTGTTAATGGTCTGGTAAATGGGTTTGTGGTGGTATTCTTGAAGGTGGTTCTGGTGTTGATTTGAGGAGAAGGAATTGGTAGAGCAACTGGTGGCTGCTTGAGGTGGTTTTATGCTCAGTGCAGAATTTTCTGAACTGAAATGGGTTTGGATCTGATGCTGTTGAGAATAAGGTTATTATGAAGCTACTGGGTTTGAGGTATTGCTGTTGTTTGTAGCAGTTTATTCGAGGATGAAATTGTTTGGCTGCAGTGTTGCTGCCAGGGTTGGTGATGGCAATTGGAACTGTAATGGCTAGGGAGGAATTGGTGATGGTGGTGATATGAGGCTCTGGTGGTGTTATGGTATAACTGGGAGATGCAGTCAACAGTGTGCAAGAAGGCCAAGTTGGCAGAATTACAGGGAAATGTTGTGAAGATTGCAGGGTAGGTATGAGTGAATTGATTGCTAAGAATGTAGAATTGTGGCTGTGTTTACAGGGTACATGGAGAAGGTTTGTTGCTGCTTGAACTGAAGTGCAGGAATGAATGCCAATAAGGAATGTTTGCAGCTGAGTTGAATGTGGTGGTTGCGCAGGAACTGGTGCTGTGTTTGAGGTGAAGCTACAGCTAATGGGTGGTAAAGATGGAAATTGTCCAAGTGATGGAGATGCAGGAGAGCTGGAATGGTTATGATGTTAAGCTTTAGCAGTGGTGGTTTGAGTTGCTGCTGCAGCTATTTATTTGAGCATGGAGAGGAGTTGAAGTTGAACTGGTGTTGCAGGTGGAGAGGTTATGAACTGGTGCAGCTGGGATTTGAATTGGTGGCTTGCAAGATGCAGGGCCATCTTGGCCATGATTAAAACAGGGAAGGCACAGCCATCTGGGTTGTGAATTGAAAGCTACAAATGGTGAACAATTGGCCTGGACCGAGTTGACTTAGCGATCCCGAAGAGCCGATCCGACCCAAAAGCTATAGACTAGTCAGCTCAATCAGCCGACTAAGACTGCTGACTCGTTGTCTAACTCACTTCTCGCTTGACCCAGTTGACTAACTAAGACCGTTAGTTTGACCTAACGGTAACAGAATATTCCTTACTGGGGGAGAATCTCAGGTGGCCGGCGGCGACGGATTTCGTCCTATTTCCGGCCAAAACACAGTTTTCCGGCGAGCCAAACTTGCAGAATTTTGTGTGGATTTCTCTCATGGGATGTGAAGAGTTGGACTTGGAATTGAATGAAGAATTTGGCTTGAATATGGAAAGAGGAGATGGAAGATTTGAGAAAGGCTTGGATTTGGAAATTGAGCTACAAAAGGAAAGGGATTCTATTCCTTAGAAGATATGGAGAACATTGAAGCCTATAAATAGAGAAGAACTTCTACACTTCCATACATATAGATGCACTTAGATACACACATCTTTTACAATACTTTTGCACACTTTTACACACACAATACTTTTCTCTTTGTGTGAACTCTTTAATATGAGTAACTAATTTGATGGAGGATGAATTCCTAGTTCTTAACATGTTTTGAGTTTGTTTTAAATCTACTTTGAAGTTTTCACATGATTATCGTTTGTTTTTACTAATAGGAGTGATCTTAAAGACATTCATGATTGATTGATAGATTATCTAGGTGTACAACTAGATTGATTTGTTAGTCTAATCTAAAGCTAGTGTAAGTTAGGGGATAAGTAATCGTTTCTTGACTTTTCACATAAGTAGCAAACACGAGACCTTGCGGAGGGATTCCGTGGAGAAATTGTGTGTAAAAACAACGTTAGCAAGTGGACCTTGATCTAAGAGTTTAACTACTAATATCAACCTAATAAATTCATAAATCTTAATGCGTTTAACTAAATTACATCTTGAGTGATCTACTACTAGGTGGTTTGGTGAATAGAATCCGGTAGTCGAGAACTTCCGTATCCGGTGATATAAGGGATTTTGGGGTTAGCACTGATCTAGCTGCTATACCTACGGTTGGTGATAATTTGTGACTAATAAGAAGTGGAAAAGAACATAACTTTAATCATTGTTTTGCAGCGAAGAAGGATTCCTTGATCTACTCTCTCTCATTGATTTCCTTTTAATTGCTTTGTTTATTTTATTTACTTTCTCAAATTCTTAATCAATGCCCCCCTTTGTGTGACAAATTTACAACTAGAATCTCGTGCTCCTTGTGGGATCGACCTTGACTACCCTATATTACTTGTTAATTAGGTAGTGAAATATTAATTAATTTGTTGTGGTTACGACACGCATACAAATTTTGGCGCCGTTGCCGGGGAGCATCGGATGATTTTAGTTGTTTACTTTTTACTTTTTGCTTTATTCTTGCTTTGTTGGATTCTTTATCGTATCTAACTTAGTTTTTGAGAATTGTTTTTCAGGTACCGGTTTTCCATGTATGGTGGACAAGAGCAAGCATATTACAACAATCAATACGATTTTCAACCTCAACATCATGGCAATTTCCAACCATCCTTAGGATACAATCAAAATCAATCTTTTGGCTATGATCAAAATCCTACGGAACCTTATGGATATTCTCATACATATAAACAACCTTATGACGGGTATGTAAGTAGACAATCACAAGGATGGACGGATAATTATGCTTCTAATACATTGTTTTCTAGTAATGTGCAGACGGAGAGTTGGGAATATACTCCTCTTCATCGTGTTTTTCCTTCACTTTTTAAGGATATACAATCTAGAAACTCTATACACGGTGGTAAGCGTGTTAATGTCCGGAAACTTGCACAAAAGTTATACAAATTGGAAGATGATGGAGACTCGGAAGAGCTTGTCGCAGAAATTAGTAAGACCATTCATATGGAACTTAAACGACGTCGGGATAAAGGTTATGAAACCGATGAAGATTCTTATTATGGTGATTCCGATAATGAAGATGATTGTGTTGAAAAGGACCAACCTTTGGAAAATTTTGATGATGCTAGTGTAGATTACTCGAGCCTTGATCTTAATAATGATCAATCACCTATTCAAAAG
Source organism: Papaver bracteatum (assembly GCA_023529315.1). Lineage (NCBI taxonomy): Eukaryota > Viridiplantae > Streptophyta > Magnoliopsida > Ranunculales > Papaveraceae > Papaver > Papaver bracteatum. Next base: position 101,792 of record JAJJWX010002179.1, on the reverse strand, counting down.
GTAGAGCTTGAGGAAGATGCATTTAGTGCTTGGAAAAAATTCCTTAGGGAAAATTATGAGTCCGCAAAAGTGTATGAAAGTTGCAACCATGAGGAAGTTATTCCAACTCCGGATCATAATAACGATCCTTCGCCTATTCAAAAGGAGGAGATTGGGTGTGACTTTCCTATTGTTGTAAACGGTATAACACCCTCACAAGAAGATCTTACAATTTTTACCGACGAAAATCACTTTAGTGAATGGCCCGATTCCGATGATGAAGATGTTGAAGAGGTGATGCTCGATAATGGAACCGAATTGAATGATATTGTGGAAGACCCAATTGAACTTGTTAATGATTATGATGATGCCGAGACTTTGGTTAAGGTAGAAAATGATGAAGAATGGTTGCAAAGTTTGATAGAGGACCACGATATACAAGAGGTAAGTAGTTCACTTGAATTTTTTAAGAATGAGGAGGATACCGTAATACAAGAAATTGTGCAAGGTTTGTCTAACCCTTTGCATGTTAATTCTTCTCCTTTACCTCTTATTGGTTTGAATGTATGTGCTTCGAAAGTATTTTTGAATGACTTTATTTCTCAATATCCACCATCGGAAACACTTGATGCTAATACTATGCAGGTTTGCCAAGAGGAAACCATGGAAGTTCCCAAATTCTATGTTCTTTATACACTTCCGAGTGTGGACAAGAATAAGTGTGGGGGAAATTTCTATCGAGCTATAACTTTACTATTATTTTCTTGTGCTAATATTTGTATGGAGTTATTGTTTGCAAAACAGGTACTATTGGAGGACCCCCAAATTTTCCGATTGTTGGTATATGGGGAGTGAGTCTTACAAGAGCCATGTCGGGCTGTCGACTTTAAAACAAGCGCTAAGTGGGAGGCAACCCACCGGTTTTGTATTTCTTATCCTTTTATTTTGCTTTTTATTTTTTTATTTATTTTGTTTCATATCATATTAAGATTTCCCACCTTGACTTTGCTAGGAGGATTCAATTACATTGAGGACAATGTAAGGTTTAAGTGTGGGGGAGTGGCTAAGCATATATTTTTGTATAAAAAAAAAAGAGAAAAATAATTTTGCATTAAAACTTTCAACTTTTAGAGATTTTAGAGTCACTAGCATGCTTCTAGGTATGATTACATAGAGAATTCTGACCGACATAATTGAACTTGGAAGTGTTAGGGAACTACGTTCGATTTCTTGCTTGTTAGAGTGTTAAATAATGGATTTAATCATGCCGGTGATGCAAATTTGGTGCAGGGAGAAGTGCGTTATTAGAGTTGCTGATCAATCATTAGTGGAGACTACCCATTTTCATATCATGCGAGGCACCGACCAAAAATTCTTCCTTTACTAAAGAGCTTCTTTTGAGTGTGTGTCACCGTACGTTAATTCCGGGTAGAATGGTGAGCTACCCAATTTCACACCAATTTCAGCACTATTTTGATCTCTTGAGTGCTAATCTTTGTCAATCATGAGGGTGACGTTTATAGATGAAAGCTACCTTCTTGTAGTTCGATTTGCAGTTAGCACCATTCTCTCGCTCGACAACAACGGGTCCATAGAAACACCATAATCATCAACAACAAGGAGCGACATCAAAATCTACAAGGAAAGTTGAAAAGGTTCAAGGTTTGAAAGCAACAATGGAACAAGAAAAATAGCATAATTTTATATCAAAGTTGAAGACTTAAAATGCAATGAGGTAATTCTATATCCAAGTGTTAAGACGTATTTACAAAGCGAAGAAAGTAAAAGGTGAGAATTATTGAAGTTTATGATTTCAAGACGATACAAGTTGTGAAGAATCAAGCGGTAAAGTACTTTTCCACGGCCATGGTTTATTTTATTTTTCACTTTGTTTTGTATTTTGTTTCTCTTGTCTAAAAAAAAAAAAAAAAAGAATGAATGAAAAGAAAGAAAGAAAAGAAAGAAAGAAAAAAAGAAAAAAAAGAAAAAAAAAGAAAGAAAAAAATATATATATGAGACAAGAGAAATATCTATTATTGTTTTGTTTTGAATAAGCCGTGGGGAAGAAAAATCTATAATGAAGTTTCAAGCGACACGGATTTTGAGGAAAAAGGTTACAAATTGTTAAGGATTTATGAAGTTCAAGTGTTTATCATCAATAGTTGAAGCCGAAGACCAAGAAAATGAAGACAAGGAGCGGAAGACGTTTCTATTGGATTCCGTGAGAGTGGTGTTATCATAATTGGCAATCGGATGTGAAGGTAAGTAAGTAATCTCATCCTCAATATAAGTGGTTGATTTCCTTTCTTAGAGATCGTTAGAAAAATGGTTTTTCAAAATGATTAAAAGATGTGGGTTTTTCAAAATTTCGGAAGTTATCCTTCCCACCATTCAACGTGTTGCGGGAATTCTCTCTTCATTCCTACCTGCACACATGTGAGACCCATAAAAAAAAGCCGTCTTTTTGAATGCAATTATCATAAAACCCTTTTGTGAGGCAGAAGTCGAGGCGAAATGCTTATTGATCGTTTCTCAAACATGTATTCTCTCATTATGGTGTGGTTATTTCTCACTCAACATTTAATAATGAGAATATGTTCTTTAGTATTTCTAACTTCTCATTACTAGCAAGCAGAAACTCTATGTCCTCATAGCTCTTTGGATGCTTGGGAAGCTGGAACGCTTTGAAAGTTGTAAGTTTTAGTTTTGATTTGCTCGAGGACTAGCAAAGTCTAAGTGTGGGGGAATTTGATAGGTGTAGAATACACCTAATTTACTATCTAAGAGTTTATGCTTTCTTTACTATTTTTCTAGTAAATTATGTATTTTACGCGTGTTTTTGAGTTATTAGGTACTCTGGAGTCGCACGGAGAAATAGAAGAAGAAATCACCCAAATTGAACTAAAAGGGAAGGATTGTCATTTCACAGGAAAACACTATTGGGAGACGAGCCACGGTTAAAGGGCAACTCTCTCAAAGGAGTGTTAAAATCCAGACTAGCTGAGGTTAAGGGGCAGCTTTTTGGAGGAGCACTAAATATAGTCTAGCTGTGGTTAAGGGGTGCCATCTGGGTGTCCCTTATCATTATGAGTAGGTGTAAATATCCTGTGGGGTTGCTAATTAGTGGGGTGTCTGAATCTGACCCATATACCCGCACCCATGGGGCGTACCCATCTAGACCCGAACCCGGATCCAAGACCCAACTATATTTACCTAAACCTAGACTCGAGAAACAATCATTCTCATTCACTTGGTACGCCTGAAAAAGAGAAGAAGAGAAGTAGCCGCTGTTGTTGTTGAGAATCAATTTGCTGCAATCAATTTAGAGAGGTTAGGGTTTTCGATGGAAGTGGTGCTGTTGTTGGATGGGTTCGAGTTGGGAATACAGGACAAAGTAAGAATTGGTTGCTGAGATGGGTTTCCGGAATTGAATTCAGGGAAATCGATAAAAGGGGTTGATGGTTCTGTGGTAGATGGAGGCAGAGATGGTGGCTGTTAATGGTCTGGTAAATGGGTTTGTGGTGGTGTTCTTGAAGGTGGTTCTGGTGTTGATTTGAGGAGAAGGAATTGGTAGAGCAACTGGTGGCTGCTTGAGGTGGTTTTATGCTTAGTGGGTGTTTGCAGAATTGCCTGAACTGAAATGGGTTTGGATCTGAGGTTGTTGAGAATAAGGGTATTATGAAGCTACTGGGTTTGAGGTATTGCTGCTGTTTGTAGCAGTTTATTCGAGGATGAAATTGTTTGGCTGTAGTGTTGCTGCCAGGGTTGGTGATGGCAATTGGAACTGTAATGGCTAGGGAGGAATTGGTGATGGTGGTGATATGAGGCTCTGGTGGTGTTATGGTATAATCGGGAGATGCGATCAACATTGTGCAAGAAGGCCAAGTTGGCAGAATTACAGGGCAATGTTGTGAAGATTGCAGGGTAGGTATGAGTGAATTGATTGCTAAGAATGTATAATTGTGGCTGTGTTTACAGGGTACATGGAGAAGGTTTGCTGCTTCTTGAACTAAAGTGCAGGAATGAATGCCAATAAGGAATGTTTGCAGCTGAGTTGAATGTGGTGGTTGCGCAGAACCTGGTGCTTGTGTTTGAGGTGAAGCTACACTAATGGGTGGTAAAGCTGGAAATTGTCCAAGTGATGGAGATGCGGGGAGAGCTGGAATGGTTATGGTGTTAAGCTTTAGCAGTGGTGGTTTGAGTTGCTGCTGCAGCTATTTATTTGAGCATGGAGAGGAGTTGAAGTTGAACTGGTGCTGCAGGTGGAGAGGTTATGAACTGGTGCAGCTGGGATTTGAATTGGTGGCTTGCAAGATACAGGGCCATCTTTGCCGTGATTGAAACAGGGAAGGCACAACCATCTGGGCTGTGAATTGAAAGCTACAAATGGTGAACAATTGGCCTGAACCGAGTTGACTCAGCGATCCCGAAGAGCCGATCCGACCCAAAAGCTACAGACTAGTCAGCTCAATCAGCCGACTAAGACTGCTGACTCGTTGTCTAACTCACTTCTCGCTTGACCTAGTTGACTAACTAAGACCGTTAGTTTGACATAACGATAACGGAATCTTGAACAGAATATTCCTTACCGGGGGAGAATCTCAGGTGGCCGGCGGCGACGGATTCCGTCCTAATTCCGGCCAAAAACACAGTTTTCCGGAGAGCCAAACTTGCAGAATTTTGTGTGGATTTCTCTCATGGGATGTGAAGAGTTGGACTTGGAATTGAATGAAGAATTTGGCTTGAATATGGAAAGAGGAGATGGAAGATTTGAGAAAGGCTTGGATTTGGAAATTGAGATACAAAAGGAAAGGGATTCTATTCCTTAGAAGATATGGAGAACATTGAAGCCTATAAATAGAGAAGAACTTCTACACTTCCATACATATAGATGCACTTAGATACACACATCTTTTACAATACTTTTGCACACTTTTACACACACAATACTTTTCTCTTTGTGTGAACTCTTTAATATGAGTAACTAATTTGATTGAGGATGAATTCCTAGTTCTTAACATGTTTTGAGTTTGTTTTAAATCTACTTTGAAGTTTTCACATGATTATCGTTTGTTTTTACTAATAGGAGTGATCTTAAAGACATTCATGATTGATTGATAGATTATCTAGGTGTACAACTAGATTGATTTGTTAGTCTAATCTAAAGCTAGTGTAAGTTAGGGGATAAGTAATCGTTTCTTGACTTTTCACATAAGTAGCAAACACGAGACCTTGCGGAGGGATTCCGTGGAGCAATTGTGTGTAAAAACAACGTTAGCAAGTGGACCTTGATCTAAGAGTTTAACTACTAATATCAACCTAATAAATTCATAAATCTTAATGCGTTTAACTAAATTACATCTTGAGTGATCTACTACTAGGTGGTTTGGTGAATAGAATCCGGTAGTCGAGAACTTCCGTATCCGGTGATATAAGGGATTTTGGGGTTAGCACTGATCTAGCTGCTATACCTACGGTTGGTGATAATATGTGACTAATAAGAAGTGGAAAAGAACATAACTTTAATCATTGTTTTGCAGCGAAGAAGGATTCCTTGATCTACTCTCTCTCATTGATTTCCTTTTAATTGCTTTGTTTATTTTATTTACTTTCTCAAATTCTTAATCAATACCCCCCTTTGTGTGACAAATTTACAACTAGAATCTCGTGCTCCTCGTGGGATCGACCTTGACTACCCTATATTACTTGTTAATTAGGTAGTGAAATATTAATTAATTTTTTGTGGTTACGACACGCATACATCACTACCAACTTTCCTCTGTGATTTTTGATCTTCCTTGGTGGTTGGAAGTGAGTTGGGGCATTTTCAACGATCGCCTGCATTGATCATTCTCTGAGATTGAAGAAGAAGATTACGATGAAGAAACTAAAAAAACGAATAAGAATTTGAATGGTAAATAACCTTGTACGTAGAGATTGTATACCCAATCTTTCATGCCTATCTAGGAATTCAAATATGCAAACATGATTATAAAATTTAAAAATTCATAAGTGTTGTCAATCATTCTGGTTAAATTGAATCAAAAACATATGGAAGTAGTTACACAGAACCAAATAAAAGCCTATTTCAATTATATGAAAGTAGATGGTGAATCCACCCAGTACAATTTAACTCAGTTTTTCAACCTCAGTCACCTTTTCCCGATGTTTTTATTCCCAGATTTCATTTTTTTTGCTAGTGAAATACTTTCCATTTTCTTAAACGATGTACATGTTTTAATGCATTAGTGATTGTCCATAGGAATGTACACATTTTAGGTTAATAATAAACAACATAATTCTTTTGTCGTAGGATGTTCCTGCAAGAATTGTAAAATAAACTGATGATGCTGAAATGAAATGACTAAAAATTAGAGACAACACATAAATTTTAGAAACCTATTATAGGGGCTCCAAGCTTTTGTTTTGAGGTCTCCTATAGATTCAAGTATCCCAAATGTGGATAAGGGGATATTTCTACCATAATAATAATAAAAAAATATATCCTTAAATAATTAACCTAAAACCAAAAATTAAACCAAAACCTAATCCTCTTATTTTTTCCATTATCTATTCTTCTTCTTCTTCCTCCTTTTTTTTTTTTTTTTTTTTTTTTGTTGTTCTTCAACCACGATTCTCCGCAAGTAATTACTTCATCGATTCTCCGCAAGTAATTACTTCAATTAGGTATGAATCGAAAACCCACCTTTTTGTTGTTTTTTTGATCACTTAAATAGGTTACATTTGATCAATTTAGAGATTTTGAAATAGTTTTAGAATAACTTACGGTTGGGAAGTATTGGTTTTCCAAACTGTAAAAGAATTATATGGTTAGGAAAATATGAACTCCTATTTTAACATGGTTTTTTTTTTTATAGTTACAGTTGAGAAAATTGAAGGCTCCAAACCGTATGTTAAATAAAAAAAAAGTTAGATTTTGATTTTGATTTTCAAAGCCTAACTATAAATTAGTCTAACTTAATTACTAATCATTCTTAATTTAGTTAATATAATTATTAGCACTAACTAATGAAAGATGTTACCATTAACAAAATTGATAGGTTAAGGGGTTTTGTTGAAAACTATTTCATGACTCTCTATTTTGTCATCTTGTGAGCCCCTAAAAACCAAGTTTGGAGCCCCTATAATAGGTTTCAAATTTTATTACTATCTTAATCTGATTTTACATAAATACTCAATTGTAATTCAACATGAAAAAAAAAAAATCAAGTAAAGTGCATCAACGCCTAGCCTATAGTTTACATTGGTTTCCTTCCAACTCTTCCTACTTGAAGTAACTTATCGTGCACAGTTTCCTTATTTTTTGCTTGCATTAAAGTTCAAGTTCCACACCCATTTGAACCCGAGAATCACTTTTTCTTTGGTGTTGTACTGCATCCATACGTAATTCAAACTTCAAATATGCATGAGGCAGTGCATACAATATCCAGTATATAAATGTTATGGAATCCAAACAAAACGGCTTCACCATCATGTAAAATGTAGACAATTCATTTAATTTACCTCATCTAGCATGAAAATGTCTGGCGGACCATTTGGATACACTTATTGTGCACCACTTCGCACCCTCGTCACCAATAAATTTTTTGCTTCATTCAATGTATGCCAAATAATATCACCCATCGTCGGCTGCAGGGAAGGATCTATAATTTTATTAACATGGTTTGAAGGATAATAAAATTAACATCCATATGCATATGCATTTGGAGACATTCTCAAATATAGTACATTACCTGAATCTTAATTTAGGCTAGCTGTAAATGCTAGTGGAGGAACTGAAGCACCATGATACTGAATACGTTGCAGATCACCCTGCAAAATAAAAATACACTTATCAGAGTCGGACTTTGATCAAAAAAAAAAAGACAATCCAAAGGTGACCTGAAGCTAAATTAGAGGATTAGTTACAATTGTGAGTGGAGAAACTAAACCTGGAGCAATGGTACTGCACATGCCCAATATTTTCTTGCTACAACAAATAAGGAATCTTGGAGCATTTAATATGTTCCTGCAATACATAAATAAGTATTAGGCCAACTTACCATGAAAATGATGACGAATGATTTCTTATAGTTTATCAGATTTCGGACTGAATGGGTTGCTGGTGCAGTTGATTCCAGCAACACGAATATCTATTTTAGGCATCCTAACAATGCTGCGTAATCTGTACGAAATCACTCCCTGTTGTCCAGAAACACTGACTACATAAAGTGGACTTGTTTTTTTAGATATCAACTACATTTTAACAGAACGCAAAAAAGGATACATGCAAACCCATTACCCATTTAAGTAAAGAAGAGTAACTTGCACAATGTGCTTGATCGATGACAAATCGTTACTGAAACCTAAAAATAATTTTTAATTAGAGAACCAATATATCTTAAAAAGACTAAAAAACAAAAATTTTAAACGGAATACACAATGTTTAGAAATTTGAGAAAAAAATATAACTTAATAAGAGATAAGTTACAACGACAAAGAGATGTAACATGTCCAAGAACTATAAGAAGACGAAGTGGATTCTGCTCGAATGAACTCGACATCTTTTGAGGAGATTCGTAGACTTTTTGCAAATACACATCAATATCAAACTTACAATAACATAGATTCTGGGAGAAAATGAAATTCAATTAAGAATCATCAATAAAGCTCCAAATAGTGGCAAATGAGTTGCCACAATACGGGAATCTAAGAAAGAAAAAAAGGGTTGATCCTTAAAACATCTAATCTTTCGAACTGTTACCTTAAGTTAATTTATTTAGGCTACACCTTTGGCACAACATTGGTTGGTTACACTTTATGTTAAACAAGCCCAAGAATGTTGTTTCACAGTACTGTATCCTTAGAAATAAGTTCTCGTGCATGGATGGATATATTAGATTAAATAATGCTTACCTTGTTATCATCATATTGCAGCATATCAATCAGTTCCCATGTAGTGTTTAGATTATTTGTAGGATCATCTTGCAGGGCCAGGTCGATCTTTGAAATCTTGTTTCTTCTGGAGCAAGCCTAAATAAATTGATTGTCCATTTTCAACTTTTGATGATGCATAATTACATTTTTCTGAATTCATTGACCTCTGGTATGTCAGTATTTGTGGCCAAACCAGACCAATTGTATCTATATTTAAAAATTAGTTGTCAGTTAAGAAGATCACTAAATATCTCTTTTTGTTGCGTTGTGGCTGTATGGAATCAGATCACTAACCTTAAAACAAACTTATGAACGTTGCAGTGATTATAAAAATATTGACACATTTCCATGTTTGTCACCTCCCCCCATTTACATATCTACACCGTTCTTCCCAAAAAGTTACGTTCATGTCAATCCTTTTACCTCGGAAAAAAGTAAAACCAGTTAGTCATAGATCAACAACGTGATTATCTAGTACACCTGATTGCTATTTCCCTCTTTGGCACTTTGCTAGTCCTGTCACAAACCTAAAGGAGTAATATGGACAGTATTCTAAGAAATATTTAGCCACAAAAGTGTTTGTTTCTGCTTATTTTGGTGTTTTCCGCACATCAAGAAAAATAGTCCCAACTGCTTTAACATCAAACCAAAAGATACCATGATAACTCTCCATTATAATTTTATCACCTCATCTCAGTGAGTACCAACTTGTAATGTTCAACTCAGTCTTAAATTGAATATACTCTAAATGAATCTTTTATCTAGAACAGAAAAAAGGAATGAAAAAAGATAAGCAGATGATCGATTATCATTATCAGAACCTGAATAAGATCTGAAACTCAGGATTTCATAATCTCATCCATTATCATTTAGCTTGGAAAACTTTCCTAGTGACAGAGTTATTAGTCGTTAAATTGTTGACAATAACACCTACGGTCTTTCAAATCTTAAACAAACAACAAACCAATTAAGAAAATAGTGTATGGTTTAATTCCAAATAACAAACAACAAACCAATTAAGCAAATAGTGTATGGTTTAATTCCAAATAACAAACCAATTAAGCAAATAATGTATGGTTTAATTCCAAAAATTAGTATAACATTGAAACTATCCTAATACAACACGTCCAAAAACTATTCCGATCAAGTGAAATTCAATTAATACATACCTAAGATGGATGCTGGCTTGTAACACAACAATAAGGGAATTTCTTGTGAAACAGATTTCAATTTGGGAGTGCATATTAATTGAACATAATTGAACCACCTGATTGAGTATAGTAAAAACAGATTGCAATTTGGGAATCCATATTAATTGAACATAATTGAACGTAATTGGAACACCTGATTGGGTACAGTAAAAACCATCCAGGCTTCACTGATTTCTCATAATATGTTCCTGAAGGTTACTAACCCTTCATCACAGGCACATCCAGTAGGAGAAACTTCTACTAATAAGGAATGCTCTGTACCGGGTATTATTATTTATTTTTTTGTAGTGCTTTTGTTTTTCTCTGGTTTTTCACCTGATTGCCCCTCCTTCTGGATCGTGATCTTTTCCTTCTCATTATATTCTTTTTCTTCGACATCGATTTTTTTTTCCTTTTTTCCTGTATATGAAAAATATTACTAAGAAGTGCAAAGATAAATCTTTTTGCATACTGAAAAAAAAAGACATGGTCTGAGAAGTCATAACAATTACTAAGAATAAAAATATAATGATCAATTATTACATGTGCTAATTGTTTCAGCATATATTGGTTTTCCAAGACCATATCCACGTGATAAATTCTACTTACTGCGAATGTATTATAATCATAGGTTTTGGCATTAATTTTGAGGTGGATGATGTATATTTTTCAGGTACATGATGGGATTCGATTTCTTGTGTCATGTAGAATTTTACGGTGAATAATATACAAACCAATCTTCAGCAATCGATTGATTGGATAATTTGTCGATTTTCATACCTCTGCTATCAGATTTCATGTGCTAACTCTCTTTCAGATGATTTATTCGGAAGTTTCACCATCTTCTACCTCAAGGTTTAAGATATTACCCGTATAGGAAACCCTGTCATATCATTCAAACTATTTCTGCCAAGGTAAAATAGAAAAAACATGGATCAAAATTTCAGTTTAAATAATTTCGTTGACAGAGAAATCCAAGCAGAGACTAATACCTGAATTTAAATACGAAAATTGTAATTAATGTTGTTGTGTCTTCTCCAGACTCCCCTACACTATAATAGGTTCTTTGAAGTGAAGTCACATTCAAGATATCAGTTTACTTATAATTTTATCCTTCTGCAAATTCATCAGATTCATCAGCGGACTCATTAGGTACTGATTTTGGCTAATAATCAACCACCACAAAGCAAACATGAAAGTTCTGATAAGAAGTTTCAGCATTTTCATTTAATAAGCATATCATACGCACAGGTTTGTAAGATAGTTCATACCTTATATGGGAATTTCCTTTCTTAGCATTATCGTCAACCACTTGTGTAGTCCCTGTTGAATCCAAGACGAACAATTATCAGTTAACCCCATGTTCTATATGAGTGGAATAGGGATTTGATATATACATATACATATATATATGTGATATATACTTCAATTTGGGATACATATACATATATATATATAGAAGTGGATAGAATTGAGACATGATTGAAGGATCTTTTTACTTCAAATAAGTAAAGAAATATAAAAAAGAAGAAATAGAAGAAGAAAATGGAGAATTCGTAGCGATCTCAATGATTTCCTTCATCTGTGTTTGATGAGTCATTGGTCTGAATAGATACTTCAATTTGGGATACCTCTGTTTCTATTGTAACAAACCTCTCTGGGACTGGGAGTACTAAAAAAATCTCATAAATCTTTTTCAAAATACTAAATTACAGCTACATGTAAAAGGTAAAAACCCTAATAGGATCCATAATAATGTAATGTACCCTTCGAAAGACAGGAAACACAATCCAACAAAAGAAAAAGTGTGTAAGGGGAAAAGTACCTCTTGTTGTGGGATATTCTTCATTGACCATGTCTAAGTATGCTTTGTTTCCTTTGCTCTTCATTATGGCCCGAAGCTGCATAAAGCTGGGGCAGAACTGGCTAGAGTCCTCTGTCGAGCACTTAATGGGTGTTGTTTCTAAAAGTGCAGAAGCTAAGCACATTTATCTCCTTCACAAACCCATGTTTCCTAGACTCATCGGAACTCCAAAACATCTCTTTAATTTCCTCTATCCATTTCTCAAATCAACGGCAACAACTCACATCTCCAATGGCAGTAAACTCCCTCTTCATTGATTTTTCGAAAAAAAACCAAATAAAAAACCGAAACAAATTCATAATGAGAAACAAACCCGTTAACAAAATCGAATTCCTGATTTAACAATTCAAGGTCAAAAAGACAGGGTGTTAGTGAGATGTACCTTGTTTAACAGTTTGTCTATTCACTCAGAATCTCATGAATAGCTGCAGAAATATGGAGGCGATCATTCAATAAACTAGGATTTTATGTTTAATTAGTTGGATCATAGTAGCCGGATAGGACCGAGACCTACGGCTCAGGCTGTGGAAAAACTTAAAGGAAGATGTAGTGGCCACATTAAAATTAGTGTGTTAGTTAGTCAGGTCATAGTAGCGTATTAGTTAATTGGGTCACAATAGTGTGTTTAAATAGTTGGATCATAGTAGCCGGATATGGCCGGGGCCTAAGGTCCCGGTGGTGGAGAAAATTTAAAGGCAGATGTAGTGCACATATTAAAATTAGTGTGTTAGTTAGTCTTGTCTATAATAGTCGAGAGCATATTTAGTTAGTCGGGTCATAGCAGAGCGGTCCCAATATATAGTTGGTCGTGTCATATTATAGTGTGTTAGTTAGTCGGGTGACAGTAGCGTGTTTAATTAGTTGGATCATAGTAGTCGGATACGGACGGGGCCTATGGCCCCGACGGTGGAGAAAATTTAAAAGCTAATAGAGTATTTAGTTGGTCGTATCATATTATATTGTGTTAGTTAGTCGGGTCACAGTAGCGTGTTTAATTGGTCGCTAGTTATGCATCCACCCACAATATTTTAGCCAATATGTAGCTAGTCAGAGCTTACACATCCTGTATTTAAATAGCCAAGTTATAATATGGGTATAATATAGTGTCATAGCAATGTTCTGAAAACCAGCCCGGACGTCGAACCGGTAAAGTTAATGGGTCAAGGGTCATTGGTTCAACCAGTGTTTCAATCCAGATTTACTGGGTCAAGGGATCTAAATGTCACAAATATGATGCACTAGTACTTTACCGTAACTATACTAACTCTATAACAAAAAAAAACCTAATTATGCCTTGTTCCCACCTCCACTCATAGTTTCCTCTCTCTTCCTCCACTTTCTTTCTTTATTTGTTTCTTTCTCCTTTGTGTTCATAAATAGCAAACATTATTATTATTGGATTTCTTTGCTTTATGTTCACTAACTGACGGATCGCGCCTCATATATACTACTCATACTTGTTTTGAGTATATTTCTATTATGTAACATCATAATAACATCATAGAAGCACCTATCAGCACATCGTCAATTAGAGCATTATCAACTTGGATACATATATGCTCTTATGTTCTTATTTTCTGATTGATATTGTAATTAATTTCTCGTAAAGTTATCATTTGCATCAAAGAAAGAAGAAAGGATTTAGTTAAAACAAATTTGAAGATTAATTTTATTCTCACTCCATCTGTAATCTTAAGCTCATTCTGAATTTTATGTTTGTTTCCCCTTTGTGAAATTATCTTGAATGATTTGTTGGACGAAGAATAGAAGAATACATCCAAGAAAAAAGTTTGTTTGATTTTAGATTTTTGCTTGTAAATACTGGGTCGAACCACATTTGGACCTTACTGGGTCTCACGATTCGGTGGTTGAATCGCTCGGGTTTACTAAAATAGAATGGTTTTTATGAACTTTACTGGATCATTATTGAACCGGAAAAGGGACTGGTTCACGGATTTTCCGGTCCGACCGGCTGGTCCGGTCCGGTTTTCAGAACACTGTGTCATAGTAGATAAGACCTACAACCCCGATTATTAAGAATAGCCCGGTGCTTAGCTAGGGCCTTCCCAAATGTTTGGTGGATCGGCTCAAATTTTCCTGGGCTGACGGCCCTGAGCGTGAATTAGAAAATTTAGATGTAATTCGGTTGAAACCTAAATATTGAACGTATAAGTAAGTCGATACCTTGAGCCCGAGTGTTTTGTAAGTCGAATCAAATCACCCCGAACCCCTTAAATTATTTTGGAAATTAATATTCGGCATTAATATTAGCCGTTTTAAATTAGGAAATTTAGTTGGAATACAAAATCTAATTATATTAGATACTCAATGACAACAAACTTAAGGACTAAATTAGGACTAAAGGCTAGGTTAGGATTAGCTTTATCCCGGACCACTGCATAATTCCATCCATTCAAAATAATAAAATCTATATACACAACATGTGGACATAGCAAAGGGAAGTCTTAGCGAGCTTACAGTATAAACTGGAGACTCTCGCTGTCCAATTTCCTTCATCATTGATGCAATTACACTCTTTTAAAAGTAAGTTTAAGTTGATTAGATTTAGTAAATTTGTGATTTAAATTATAAAATTACTAACTCCATTAAAAATTATGCAGAGTAACAAACACAATAATGAATCAATGATTCAACGATTGAAATTATAGAAGGTTTGAAGTGGAAATGTTTAAGACTTTAAAATGATTACGTGGATTAATGTGGAAACATCTTGTACACATGTACACATGATTACAACTTTGAGTTTTTTAACTTCTTTGAGCCACTGATTCTACAGTAAATTGCATAAAGGGAAACACAACTGGGGAAAAAATATCCACATGTACTCTTACATATGATTTCATGAATGTTATTTCATTCGGTTCATGTCACCACTAACTGGCATGCATACCTACCAATTTTGACATAGTTACTCTTGTATCTCTCTAGCGGTGTATGTATGATGTTTAAAAAGAATGTCATAAAAATCGTATATATAAGAGACTGTTCATATTCTATATATAACCACAGTAGCTGCTTCGTACATACCATATGGAATCACGTTAGCATAAACTGAATCTGTTCTCTCACTTTTTTTTTGTGGCAGAGTGTCTTTCTACGACATTCTTTTCAATTTCATCATTATCTCCTCCCTTTCTTCAATTTTTAATTGAGTACACGTGTATTACCGTCCACTATTTGACGGTTACTTTTACCTAAGCAATTACCACTTTATGAATTAGTTCACCGTTATCTCTTCGACTGACTGACATTGTTGGATTGAGTAACCTTTACCCACAATCTGCTGACCTCTATACTTCCCACCACCAGAAGTATAGTTAACCATCTGGATACTTGCACCATCAAACCTTGGTAACCCTGAGCCATTTCTAGCAGCATTCTGATCATTGTGTCACCTTATTCTTCTTCTTAGAGATCAACATCCATGGATCCAAACCGTCTTCATTTTTCTTTCCACCGCCTCTTGCATCTTGTAATTCTTTGATCAAGTTCTTGATCCTACATTAACAAAAACATAACACAAATTGACTACATACTCAAACAGGATCCGGACAAATCTAGACAGATACTGCATTGGTATTGTATTCATAGAACTTAAAAAGGGAAACACTAATATATTCATATCAAAGACCTATAATTTTACTACTTGACCTAAGAACTTGAAGCACCAATGAAAAATATCTTGAGCTGCTTTTCGAAGGAGATAACAAAATCGAATGTACTTTTTGTGATACCTGATCATACGGATAACAAATCTTTCTGACAAACATGATCAAGTGCCTATGTTTTCTTAACAAACTTGATTAATGGCGAAGTCTTCTTATATGATAGTGCATTGACTAAATAAAAAAAAATAGTGCATTGACTAAATAAACTTGGAAATACAACTAACTTTGATATTTGTTTTATAAACGCAAATCGAGTCAGCAATTGAGACCTAACTCTAATCTTAAATGTATTTGATTTGAGACAAAGATAAACCAAATATATGTACTCACATATTATCTAGGTATCCGATATAGAACCTAAAATTTCAGTTCCCTACATGGTTTTTGTAGCGCCCCCTAAGCTAGCAGCTAACTAATCCAATAATTTAACTAAATAAAGAGGCACTAAAATCTAAAATTTTCACTTAAGCATTCGATAAAGAAATGCGATACAGAACTTAAAGCTAACCCCGGTCAGAAACATATATACAAGATCTTCTCTCAAATGATACATATATAATAGTCAATTGGTTTTTAAATAAAATATACAACATAATAAATATAACAGAAGTTAATCAACTAGCGAAGTCAACCCGTGAAGATTTCGCTGCGCAACCCTGATCTGTCACAAAAACTGAAGTGAGAATAATTAACATTTAAACTTCTAAGTAATCATATGCAAGATTTGGAAAACAATAATGTTTTTCCGAAAATATTAAACAGTGACTAAGTCACTGAAATAATCATACATGTATATGGAACAAACTCCTTCGTCAAACAATGTATAATATGGTTGTAAATCCCTACCCGGCAATTCTCACCTATTTAGATATGGATGCCACCAAGCCCATGGTGACCAATACTCTAAACAATAAAAGCTGAATTAAAGTAGATATAAATGTGAAGGAGCGTATCCTATATACCATAAGTGGAAATTATCATTTCCCGTAACAATTCATATTGACAACACATTACAAGTCCTTTCCAAAATCGTGGAAAGATTCATAGAATTAACAAGGTTAACATAATGCATTTTAAACAAAGCATGGAATGCAAGAACAGACAATGCATGAGTTTGTTAAGCATAAACTTTTATAAAAGAAACAATAATGAATACAAAGAGTCAAATGCATTCCCACACCTTTTTGAAGACAGGCCACGCCTACCTCGAGATCCACGATCCACTAGTTCGTCCTTTGAATCGATCGATGTTAATAACGAACTGTTAATCACACAAGCAGTCTAAGAAACTAGCAAGAATGGCTCATACAAGAATTATATAATTCTATTTAACGGTTCTAAGCCCATTATGGTATCTCATTTTCCATCTTTAACATAACTAAGAGTTTACTAATCCAATTAGGTTGATTCTATAGTCCAATAGATATGTCTTATGAATATCTACAACCTTGTAGAAGAAGCCAAAGGTCAATTCGGACCATAAGTGGTCCAAAACATCAATATAAGATAACTAGTCTAAAGCCCAAGCCCACTTAAACAAATCCATTAATAAGGGCCTGGTCCAACAGTGTCTATTAACGGTCAACGGTCTCTAACAGTCAACGTCAGTCAAGTCAATGTCTTGGTCAACTCAAGTCTACGGTCAAGTGAGTCAAGGTCAGGTCAACGAGTCAACTCAGTTACCAAACTGAGTCAGACGAGTCAAAACCAAGTCTACATATACAACTTAGTCAGACCATAACATTCAGATAAGTCAGCTAAACTAACTGGGATGATTAATGGGCCTAAACTCAAGAACAGAAGTTCATACAATCACTTTACATTCCATTCAACTTATGTAAACTTCATAATACAATTTCAATTTTAACTTCAACTTACCTTTAGGCAGTAACTGCAAGTCTCTTACTGCACAGGTTCAACTCCAAAGTTCATCTAACCTTCACTTTTACAATACAATCATTTTATTACTTCATAATTCTAACTACAAACACAATTACAGTTTACCTTGGTCTGCAGTTGTAGGCTTTCACTAATGCCTTTACTACAACAACAATACCATCAACTTCAAATACGAAGGCCACATCACCAATCCTTCGAACCGTAACTTCATACATGATATTAACTTTCTATATCCTCACCATCTGTCAACAAACTCATTATTATTAGCTTTTCCATTCTTCACAATCTAACAAAACATCACCACAATTTACAATTACAGCTCCACTAATACTTCCACCTCCAACACCAGTTCTGAAATAAGAACTACAGCTACACTTCCACTGCCTTCTCATTCACACACTGAACCATTACCTGCAACCTCAATACGCCGACGACCATCATCTCAAACCACCAAAATATCTAAACTGCAACTTCAACATCACCATTTCAATATCAAGACAACCATCACCACCAACCTACAATTTATATTCCTCATACAATTCTTTCACCTACGCTCAATTTACTCAAGATTCATTAAATCCTTCTCCATGTGCTTGCACAACCTCAAGTCAACTCTTCAATGATATCACCACCAACACCAGCAACTGTCTTTACCAGCAACTACCATGAACTTCTACCAATTAAACCATTATAACTTCAACCAATTCTTCAGTTGCTCCTAAACAACTATATTCACCTATCCCAGTTCAACATCAACTACTTTTCCATGCCCTGCATTAACAGCTACTCTAGTATCAACACCATTTCCAAAATCATGCGCCTTACTAAATCATTACCACCACCAGATTCATCCACTCAAACTCTTAACTACTGCAACAACTTCATAACTCGGTTACAGTTCATATTATACTCAACATAACAATAGTACATTCACAAACACAAGATTTCATAATCTAAACAACTAAAACCGAAACACCAACTTAAAACGAAATTAAAATCTTACCCATGAATCAGCATCCTCTGGATATCCTCTGAATGGCTAACCTCCCATTTCAATTTTTTTTCTGAAACCTTGACTTCACAGTTCATCACATCCAATTTCCAAAATCTTCACTCAAACAGAATCATAACCCAATTCAACCATAAACTCTAATTCACGGAAAACCCATCTTCAATTCCTTCTTAGTCATCATTATAACGAATTCCAAATTCCTAATTCTTATACATATGAACCCTAATTTAAAACCTAACTTCTTGATTCAATCAATAAACAACTTCAAAGCTTCAATTAAACTCCAACCCTATCATTCTTCATTCATCTGCTACTCAGAACACGAATCAATTCTACAAAATCTCAAACAACTATGGAACCCTAAGTTCGATTTACAGCAGCAACTCTAAATTCCTCTTCCCGTGTTCAATCAATCATGACAGAAACACCTTCTCCTTTAGTTCGTTAACATAATAAGCATCTTATAAATCTCTCAAATCAATCTCTCAATCGCTCGCAGAGAAAGAACATGAAGAAAAAGAGAAGAAAAGAAGAACGAGAGAGGAGAAGAAATAAGAAAGAAAAGAAAAGAAGATGAATATCTTCTCGATGGTTTTGAAGATAAGGCCGACTAAAATACTAAAGGCACTGAAAACTTGATACGGGCTACCAAGTCGGCTAAATACGATTCCGATGATATCTTCTTCGTCTGATAACCGATTGACACGCTCGAGTAGTCCATTCCGCGTAATTTTTCGAGACCTATTCAACGGTACTAGTTCCGTAGATAGATCGTTGTTAGATCAATTCCTAATATTTAACGTTAGAGTTACACTAATCGAGTAATTAACGTCTAAGACATCTCTTGACTGGTCTAATAGCGTTGACTAGCTTGAAGGTCGTCACATTCTCCCCACCTTATATCATTTTCGTCCTCGAAAATCAAACTGCCTTCTAGTCTTGAAAAACTCCCCACCTTAAAGAATAAGTCCACCTCTTATCCAAGCGCAAAACAAAACGATAACAAAAGCATAAACCTATATGGCTTTCTACTACTAAAATTTATAATTTGTAGCTCTAATTTCAACTACACGGATTTAAATTCTATCAAATAGGGAAGTCTAAGTTTCTTACATGAAGATCTATAACGGAAACTACGACCTTTAGATTTAAATTCTTTACACTAATTTCTATGCCAATAACTTACTGGTTCTAAGTGCTTTGATCCATAATAAAGTTTCTCATTAAAATTTGGGATCTATTATTTCACTAATAGAAGCAAGTCTCCCTTCAATGTCTAGTGATACAAGAATGCAGTTGCCCTGTCTAGGTTCGCGATGCCTGACAATGCCTACTACCTAACAAGTATCACCTGAACATATCAGAATTACCAACCTCACTATTCCCCAGTGCTGGATTAACTAAGTGCAAACTTATTACGATCAATTAAGTATTAATTTGTTAAGATTTATTTGTCTTTAAACTTTTATTGTAACTGGGGTAGGTCTTATAAGTTTACTTCGTAAAATGTATAATAGTTCACAGTATTTTAAATAATTAACCATCAAAATTTGTACTACTTCGTAAAATGTATAACTGATGTACTACCGTATAAATTTTAAATTCATGTACTATTAAAAAATATAACTCAATGTTATATCGATTATCCAGATATTGCTATTATTTATTTCCAATGTATCTATTTGCTTGTTTAGTTATAATAAGTAACCGCTAACAATTTTTCCATAATTATTTGATGTTAATACTTTCATCATTATTATAACATTTATTTCTTGTTACTTAGACCGATAAAAGTTAATTTGTAATTAATCATAACGCTAAGTTTAATTTTATTATTAATACTCGATTTGTTTTCATCTAACTTTATTTTCTTAAATTTATTCTAGTGCTAAGTAATCTTTAAGGTTTATTATTAACAAAGGTTACATCCTTCTGATATGGCACTAACATAAAATTATTTTCCAAATGATATTTACAATAACTCTAAATTTTATAATAATTAGTATTAGATAGTATTATAATTTGCTTATTTTATCAAAAATTATTGTCTTAATTATATTATCAATTTCATTATTGTTTTTACTCGCGTAACGAAAACACGACCATAATAACTACTTAGTATCTTGATACTTAGTTTAATTTTATTAAGCCTGAATCTTGTAAATATAATTCTACTTTCACGAAAGATGGTTAGAACAGATTTTATTTATTCAGATTGAATCTGTATACTATATCTTGTTAATTATTGGTATTGGTAATTTAATTTGATTTAAATTTGAGTCTGCATGAAATTTTAACATGTCTTAACAGTCTTTAGATTTTCCTATTAATTATAAGTATCTTATTCATAAGACAATTTATTATCCTTTAAAGTCCAATTTTTTTGTACTAAGCAAGTACTATAAAATGTGTATAATTTAGTTATTTAATGAATCATTGATTATAATATAAATAATTTAGGTATAAGATCGTTCACATGTTTAGTCTTTATTTTGTGCCTTATATAACCTCACGTTATTTTATTCCTACCTAATAAGTCTTATTTATTTATCTGGGTTAAACGCAAAGCACATAATCCTAATTTGTTATTAGTTAACTTTGTAAAGCGTAATTGTATATAAGCACTAATAATTTTCCATTGCTATTTAATCACAATCATTATTTTATCGATCTATATTTGCAAATGGAATTTTAATTTAAATGATACTCAATATAGTACTAATTTAAACTCTAACAATTTAAGTTTCACAACTAATTTTTGTTTTTAAAATATGATTAAATCTATTTACGAAGAAGGATCTTATAAATATACAAATTTATTTTCTTTTAATTTTAATATTACACTAAGCATCAGGATACTAATATTACTACTTCATGTATGTGTGTTTCATTTTAAAGATTTATTGAATCATTTATTCGACTAAAGAAAATATCATTACATGGTTATTACCAAGTTGAGTCTTTTAATTATATACATTATATCTTCACCTTTTACGTCTAACGTCTAATAAGTATTATTTTAACTGTTTAATTTAAACACAAAACTTACATTTCTAATTTGTAATTAGTTTAATTTGCAAAACTTAATCGTAGATAAGTGTTAATAATTTTTCCATAATTATTTAATCATAATTATTATTTTAATCCTTATATATCCTTATTGAGAATTTAGTTAAGTTTGATATGGTACTAATTGATAAATGCTAACATTATTTTATTAAAATTATTATTACTTTTATGAAAGAATGTCACCACGACTTCTATTGAAAAACAACAAGTTAATTATTATTCTAACAACTATAGTGAATTATTATTCTAGCAACAAGTTACTTTTATTATCATCTATCTATAATTACTTTTATAATATTTTATTGAATTATTATTCTAACAACTCTTACAAATATTATTGAGTCCCAAAATATTATTAACATTTATGTGATTATAAACCGTTGATTTTACATATAAGTCAAGGTGCTTAATATTTATATATGTGACTTTCAAGATTTATCAATAATACTAATCTCACTTTTTTTTTTTGACTTGTGTATGTGTTCATAATTTTAAATTATTTATTCTCTAATCTCCACTAGATTAATTATTGGTGTACCCTACAATTTTTACTTTTGTACAAATACAAACAATCAAACAAACAAATCAATCAATCAATTAAATATTTTAATTATTGATAGCTTTTAGTGATTAAGATTTATCTCTCAACCCAACCCAGTTCTAAACCAATCTAATTCACTAACTGGCACTGGCTATTCCTATTGTCTACCATTTAAAATCTAATAGTGAGCTCTGATACCAAGTTGTAGCGCCCCCTAAGCTAGCAGATAACTAATCCAATAATTTAACTAAATAAAGAGGCACTAAAATCTAAAATTTGCACTTAAGCATTCGATTAAGAAATGCGATACAGAACTTAAAGCTAACCCCGGTCAGAAACATATATACAAGATCTTCTCTCAAATGATACATATATAATAGTCAATTGGTTTTTATATAAAATATACAACATAATAAATATAACAGAAGTTAATCAACTAGCGAAGTCAACCCGTGAAGCTTTCATTTATAACCCCGATCTGTCACGAAACCCAAGTGGGAATAATTAACATTTAACCTTCTAAGTAATCATATGCAAGATTTGGAAAACAATAATGTTTTTCCGAAAATATTAAACAGATGACTAAGTCACCTAAATAATCATACATGTATATGGAACAAACTCCTTCACAAACAATGTATAATATGGTTGTAAATCCCTACCCTAATTCACACCTATTTAGATATGGATGCCACCAAGCCCATGGTGACCAATACTCTAAACAATAAAAGCTGAATTAAAGTAGATATAAATGTGAAGGAGCGTATCCTATATACCACAAGTGGAAATTCTCATTTCCCGTAACAATTCATATTGACAACACATTACAAGTCCTTTCCAAAATCGTGGAAAGATTCATAGAATTAACAGGATTAACATAATGCATTTTAAACAAAGCATGGAATGAAAGAACAGACAATGCATGAGTTTGTTAAGCATAAACTTTTATAAAAGCAACAATAATGAATACAAAGAGTCAAATGCATTCCCACACCTTTTTGAAGACAGGCCACGCCTACCTCGAGATCCACGATCCACTAGTTCGTCCTTTGAATCGATCGATGTTAATAACGAACTGTTAATCACACAAGCAGTCTAAGAAACTAGCAAGAATGGCTCATACAAGAATTATATAATTCTATTTAACGGTTCTAAGCCCATTATGGTATCTCATTATCCATCTTTAACATAACTAAGAGTTTACTAATCCAATTAGGTTGATTCTATAGTCCAATAGATATGTCTTATGAATATCTACAACCTTGTAGAAGAAGCCAAAGGTCAATTCGGACCATAAGTCGTCCAAAACATCAATATAAGATAACTAGTCTAAAGCCCAAGCCCACTTAAAAAATCCATTAATAAGGGCCTGGTCCAACAGTGTCTATTAACGGTCAAACGTAACGGTCAACGGTCTCTAACAGTCAACGTCAGTCAAGTCAATGTCCTGGTCAAATGGTCAACTCAAGTCTACAGTCAAGTGAGTCAAGGCCAGGTCAACGAGTCAACTCAGTTACCAAACTGAGTCAGGCGAGTCAAAACCGAGTCTACATATACAACTCAGTCAGACCATCACATTCAGATAAGTCAGCTAAACTGACTGGGATGATTAATGGGCCTAAACTCAAGAACAGAAGTTCATACAATCACTTTACATTCCATTCAACTTATGTAAACTTCATAATACAATTTCAATTTTAACTTCAGCTTACCTTTAGGCAGTAACTGCAAGTCTCTCACTGCACAGGTTCAACTCCAAAGTTCATCTAACCTTCACTTTTACAATACAATCATTTTATTACTTCATAATTCTAACTACAAACACAATTACAGTTTACCTTGGTCTGCAGTTGTAGGCTTTCACTAATGCCTTTACTACAACAACAATACCATCAACTTCAAATACGAAGGCCACATCACCAATCCTTCGAACCGTAACTTCATACATGATATTAACTTTCTATATCCTCACCATCTGTCAACAAACTCATTATTATTAGCTTTTCCATTCTTCACAATCTAACAAAACATCACCACAATTTACAATTACAGCTCCACTAATACTTCCACCTCCAACACCAGTTCTGAAATAAGAACTACAGCTACACTTCCACTGCCTTCTCATTCACACACTGAACCATTACCTGCAACCTCAATACGCCGACGACCATCATCTCAAACCACCAACATATCTAAACTGCAACTTCAACATCACCATTTCAATATCAAGACAACCATCACCACCAACCTACAATTTATATTCCTCATACAATTCTTTCACCTACGCTCAGTTTACTCAAGATTCATTAAATCCTTCTCCATGTGCTTGCACAACCTCAAGTCAACTCTTCAATGATATCACCACCAACACCAGCAACTGTCTTTACCAGCAACTACCATGAACTTCAACCACTTAAACCATTATAACTTCAACCTATTCTTCAGTTGCTCCTAAACAACTATATTCACCTCTCCCAGTTCAACATCAACTACTTTTCCATGCCCTGCATTAACAGCTACTCTAGTATCAACACCATTTCCAAAATCATGCGCCTTACTAAATCATTACCACCACCAGATTCATCCACTCAAACTCTTAACTGCTGCAACAACTTCATAACTCGGTTACAGTTCATACTATACTCAACATAACAATAGTACATTCACAAACACAAGATTTCATAATCTAAACAACTAAAACCGAAACAACAACTTAAAACGAAATTAAAATCTTACCCATGAATCAGCATCCTCTGGATATCCTCTGAATGGCTAACCTCCCATTTCAATTTTTTTCTGAAACCTTGACTTCACAGTTCATCACATCCAATTTCCAAAATCTTCACTCAAACAGAATCATAACCCAATTCAACCATAAACTCTAATTCACGGAAAACCCATCTTCAATTCCTTCTTAGTCATCATTATAACGAATTCCAAATTCCTAATTCTTATACATATGAACCCTAATTTAAAACCTAACTTCTTGATTCAATCAATAAACAACTTCAAAGCTTCAATTAAACTCCAACCCTATCATTCTTCATTCATCTGCTACTCAGAACACGAATCAATTCTACAAAATCTCAAACAACTCTGGAACCCTAAGTTCAATTTACAGCAGCAACTCTAAATTCCTCTTCCCATGTTCAATCAATCACGACAGAAACACCTTCTCCTTTAGTTCGTTAACATACTAAGCATCTTATAAATCTCTCAAATCAAACTCTCAATCGCTCGCAGAGAAAGAACATGAAGAAAAAGAGAAGAAAAGAAGAACGGGAGAGGAGAAGAAATAAGAAAGAAAAGAAAAGAAGATGAATATCTTCTCGATGGTTTTGAAGATAAGGCCGACTAAAATACTAAAGGCACTGAAAACTTGATACGGGCTACCAAGTCGGCTAAATACGATTCCGATGATATCTTCTTCGTCTGATAACCGATTGACACGCTCGAGTAGTCCATTCCGCGTAATTTTTCGAGACCTATTCAACGGTACTAGTTCCGTAGATAGATCGTTGTTAGATCAATTCCTAATATTTAACGTTAGAGTTACACTAATCGAGTAATTAACGTCTAAGACATCTCTTGACTGGTCTAATAGCGTTGACTAGCTTGAAGGTCGTCACATTCTCCCCACCTTATATCATTTTCGTCCTCGAAAATCAAACTGCCTTCTAGTCTTGAAAAACTCCCCACCTTAAAGAATAAGTCCACCTCTTATCCAAGCGCAAAACAAAACGATAACAAAAGCATAAACCTATATGGATTTCTACTACTAAAATTTATAATTTGTAGCTCTAATTTCAACTACACGGATTTAAATTCTATCAAATAGGGAAGTCTAAGTTTCTTACATGAAGATCTATAACGGAAACTACGACCTTTAGATTTAAATTCTTTACACTAATTTCTATGCCAATAACTTACTGGTTCTAAGTGCTTTGATCCATAATAAAGTTTCTCATTAAAATTTGGGATATATTATTTCACTAATAGAAGCAAGTCTCCCTTCAATGTCTAGTGATACAAGAATGCAGTTGCCCTGTCTAGGTTCGCGATGCCTGACAATGCCTACTACCTAACAAGTATCACCTGAACATATCAGAATTACCAACCTCACTATTCCCCAGTGCTGGATTAACTAAGTGCAAACTTATTACGATCAATTAAGTATTAATTTGTTGAGATTTATTTGTCTTTAAACTTTTATTGTAACTGGTGTTGGTCTTATAAGTTTACTTCGTAAAATGTATAATAGTTCACAGTATTTTAAATAATTAACCATCAAAATTTGTACTACTTCGTAAAATGTATAACTGATGTACTACCGTATAAATTTTAAATTCATGTACTATTAAAAAATATAACTCAATGTTATATCGATTATCCAGATATTGCTATTATTTATTTCCAATGTATCTATTTGCTTGTTTAGTTATAATTAGTAATCGCTAACAATTTTTCCATAATTATTTGATGTTAATACTTTCATCATTACTATAACATTTATTTCTTGTTACTTAGACCGATAAAAGTTAATTTGTAATTAATCATAACGCTAAGTTAAATTTTATTATTAATACTCGATTTGTTTTCATCTAACTTTATTTTCTTAAATTTATTCTAGTGCTAAGTAATCTTTAAGGTTTATTATTAACAAAGGTTACATCCTTCTGATATGGTACTAACATAAAATTATTTTCCAAATGATATTTACAATAACTCTAAATTTTATAATAATTATTATTAGATAGTATTATAATTTGCTTATTTTATCAAAAATTATTGTCTTAATTATATTATCAGTTTCATTATTGTTTTTACTCGCGTAACGAAAACACGGCCATAATAACTACTTAGTACTGATACTTAGTTTAATTTTATTAAGCCTGAATCTTGTAAATATAATTCTACTTTCACGAAAGATGGTTAGAACAGATTTTATTTATTCAGATTGAATCTGTATACTATATCTTGTTAATTATTGGTATTGGTAATTTAATTTGATTTAAATTTGAGTCTGCATGAAATTTTAACATGTCTTAACAGTCTTTAGATTTTCCTATTAATTATAAGTATCTTATTCATAGGACAATTTCTTATCCTTTAAAGTCCAATTTTTTTGTACAAAGCAAGTACTATAAAATGTGTATAATTTAGTGATTTAATGAATCATTTATTATACTATAAATAATTTAGGTATAAGATCGTTCACATGTTTAGTATTTATTTTGTGCCTTATATAACCTCACGTTATTTTATTCCTACCTAATAAGTCTTATTTATTTATCTGGGTTAAACGCAAAGCACATAATCCTAATTTGTTATTAGTTAACTTTGTAAAGCGTAATTGTATATAAGCACTAATAATTTTCCATTGATATTTAATCACAATCATTATTTTATCGATCTATATTTGCAAATGGAATTTTAATTTAAATGATACTCAATATAGTACTAATTTAAACTCTAACAATTTAAGTTTGACATACTAATTTTTCTTTTTAAAATATGATTAAATCTATTTACGAAGAAGGATCTTATAAATATACAAATTTATTTTCTTTTAATTTTAATATTACACTAAGCATCAGGATACTAATATTACTACTTCATGTATGTGTGTTTCATTTTAAAGATTTATTGAATCATTTATTCGACTAAAGAAAATTTCATTACATGGTTATTAACAAGTTGAGTCTTTTAATTATATACATTATATCTTCACCTTTTACGTCTAACGTCTAATAAGTATTATTTTAACTGTTTAATTTAAACACAAAACTTACATTTCTAATTTGTAATTAGTTTAATTTGCAAAACTTAATCGTAGATAAGTGTTAATAATTTTTCCATAATTATTTAATCATAATTATTATTTTAATCCTTATATATCCTTATTGAGAATTTAGTTAAGTTTGATATGGTACTAATTGATAAATGCTAACATTATTTTATTAAAATTATTATTACTTTTATGAAAGAATGTCACCACGACTTCTATTGAAAAACAACAAGTTAATTATTATTCTAACAACTATAGTGAATTATTATTCTAGCAACAAGTTACTTTTATTATCATCTATCTATAATTACTATTATAATATTTTATTGAATTATTATTCTAACAACTCTTACAAATATTATTGAGTCCCAAAATATTATTAACATTTATGTGATTATAAACCGTTGATTTTACATATAAGTCAAGGTGCTTAATATTTATATATGTGACTTTCAAGATTTATCAATAATACTAATCTCACTTCTTCTTTTTTTTGACTTGTGTATGTGTTCATAATTTTAAATTATTTATTCTCTAATCTCCACTAGATTAATTATTGGTGTACCCTACAATTTTTACTTCTGTAAAAATACAAACAATCAAACAAACAAATCAATCAATCAATTAAATATTTTAATTATTGATAGCTTTTAGTGATTAAGATTTATCTCTCAACCCAACCCAGTTCTAAACCAATCTAATTCACTAACTGGCACTGGCTATTCCTATTGTCTACCATATAAGATCTAATAGTGAGCTCTGATACCAAGTTGTAGCGCCCCCTAAGCTAGCAGATAACTAATCCAATAATTTAACTAAATAAAGAGGCACTAAAATCTAAAATTTGCACTTAAGCATTCGATTAAGAAATGCGATACAGAACTTAAAGCTAACCCCGGTCAGAAACATATATACAAGATCTTCTCTCAAATGATACATATATAATAGTCAATTGGTTTTTAAATAAAATATACAACATAATAAATATAATGTGTTAATCAACTAGCGAAGTCAACCCGTGAAGCTTTCATTTCGCAACCCGATCTGTCACAAAACCAAGTGGGAATAATTAACATTTAACCTTCTAAGTAATCATATGCAAGATTTGGAAAAAAATAATGTTTTTCCGAAAATATTAAACAGTGACTAAGTCACTGAAATAATCATACATGTATATGGAACAAACTCCTTCGTCAAACAATGTATAATATGGTTGTAAATTCCTACCCGGCAATTCACACCTATTTAGATATGGATGCCACCAAGCCCATGGTGACCAATACTCTAAACAATAAAAGCTGAATTAAAGTAGATATGAATGTGAAGGAGCGTATCCTATATACCACAAGTGGAAATTCTCATTTCCCGTAACAATTCATATTGACAACACATTACAAGTCCTTTCCAAAATCGTGGAAAGATTCATAGAATTAACAGGATTAACATAATGCATTTTAAACAAAGCATGGAATGAAAGAACAGACAATGCATGAGTTTGTTAAGCATAAACTTTTATAAAAGCAACAATAATGAATACAAAGAGTCAAATGCATTCCCACACCTTTTTGAAGACAGGCCACGCCTACCTCGAGATCCACGATCCACTAGTTCGTCCTTTGAAACGATCGATGTTAATAACGAACTGTTAATCACACAAGCAGTCTAAGAAACTAGCAAGAATGGCTCATACAAGAATTATATAATTCTATTTAACGGTTCTAAGCCCATTATGGTATCTCATTATCCATCTTTAACATAACTAAGAGTTTACTAATCCAATTAGGTTGATTCTATAGTCCAATAGATATGTCTTATGAATATCTACAACCTTGTAGAAGAAGCCAAAGGTCAATTCGGACCATAAGTGGTCCAAAACATCAATATAAGATAACTAGTCTAAAGCCCAAGCCCACTTAAAAAAATCCATTAATAAGGGCCTGGTCCAACAGTGTCTATTAACGGTCAAACGTAACGGTCAACGGTCTCTAACAGTCAACGTCAGTCAAGTCAATGTCCTGGTCAAATGGTCAACTCAAGTCTACGGTCATGTGAGTCAAGGCCAGGTCAACGAGTCAACTCAGTTACCAAACTGAGTCAGGCGAGTCAAAACCGAGTCTACATATACAACTCAATCATCCATAACATTCGGATAAGTCACCTAAACTGACCGGGATGATTAATGGGCCTAAACTCAAGAATGAAGTTCATACAATCACTTTACATTCCATTCAACTTATGTAAACTTCATAATACAATTTCAATTTTAACTTCAACTTACCTTTAGGCAAGAATCGCAAGTCTCTTATCGCACAGTTCAACTCCAAAGTTCATCTAACTTTCACTTTTACAATACAATCATTTTATTACTTCATAATTCTAACTACAAACACAATTACAATTTACCTTGGTCTGCAGTTGTAGGCTTTCACTAATGCCTTTACTACAACAACAATACCATCAACTTCAAATACGAAGGCCACATCACCAATCCTTCGAACCGTAACTTCATACA
The DNA here is from genome assembly GCA_023529315.1 of Papaver bracteatum. Classification (NCBI taxonomy): domain Eukaryota; kingdom Viridiplantae; phylum Streptophyta; class Magnoliopsida; order Ranunculales; family Papaveraceae; genus Papaver; species Papaver bracteatum. The sequence goes on along the minus strand of JAJJWX010002179.1, from coordinate 71,312 downwards.
TGATATTAACTTTCTATATCCTCACCATCTGTCAACAAACTAATTATTATTAGCTTTTCCATTCTTCACAATCTAACAAAACATCACCACAATTTACAATTACAGCTCCACTAATACTTCCACCTCCAACACCAGCTTCAAAATAAGAACTACAACTACACTTCCACCGCCTTCTCATTCTCACACCAACCATTACTCCTGCAACCTCAATACGCCGACGACCATCATCTCAAACCACCAACATATCTAAACTGCAACTTCAACATCACCATTTCAATATCAAGACAACCATCACCACCAACCTACAATTTATATTCCTCATACAATTCTTTCACCTACGCTCGCTTTACTCAAGATTCATTAAATCCTTCTCCATGTGCTTGCACAACCTCAAGTCAACTCTTCAATGATATCACCACCAACACCAAAGAACTGTCTTTACCAAAGAACTACCATGAACTTCAACCACTTAAACCATTATAACTTCAACCTATTCTTCATTGCTCCTAAACAACTATATTCACCTCTCCCAGTTCAACATCAACTACTTTTCCATGCCCTGCATTAACAACTACTCTAGTATCAACACCATTTCCAAAATCATGCGCCTTACTAAATCATTACCACCACCAGATTCATCCACTCAAACTCTTAACTGCTGCAACAACTTCATAACTCGGTTACAGTTCATACTATACTCAACATAACAATAGTACATTCACAAACACAAGATTTCATAATCTAAACAACTAAAACCGAAACAACAACTTAAAACGAAATTAAAATCTTACCCATGAATCAGCATCCTCTGGATATCCTCTGAATGGATAACCTCCCATTTCAATTTTTTTTCAGAAACCTTGACTTCACAGTTCATCACATCCAATTTCCAAAATCTTCACTCAAACAGAATCATAACCCAATTCAACCATAAACTCTAATTCACGGAAAACCCATCTTCAATTCCTTCTTAGTCATCATTATAACGAATTCCAAATTCCTAATTCTTATACATATGAACCCTAATTTAAAACCTAACTTCTTGATTCAATCAATAAACAACTTCAAAGCTTCAATTAAACTCCAACCCTATCATTCTTCATTCATCTGCTACTCAAAACACGAATCAATTCTACAAAATCTAAAACAACTCTAGAACCCTAAGTTCGATTTACAGCAGCAACTCTAAATTCCTCTTCCCGTGTTCAATCAATCACGACAGAAACACCTTCTCCTTTAGTTCGTTAACATACCAAGCATCTTATAAATCTCTCAAATTAAACTCTCAATCGCTCGCAGAGAAAGAACATGAAGAAAAAGAGAAGAAAAGAAGAACGAGAGAGGAGAAGAAATAAGAAAGAAAAGAAAAGAAAAGAAAAGAAAAGAAGATGAATATCTTCTCGATGGTTTTGAAGATAAGGTCGACTAAAATACTAAAGGCACCTGAAAACTTGATACGGGCTACCAAGTCGGCTAAATACGATTCCGATGATATCTTCTTCGTCTGATAACCGATTGACACGCTCGAGTAGTCCATTCCGCGTAATTTTTCGAGACCTATTCAACGGAACTAGTTTCGTAGATAGATCGTTGTTAGATCAATTCCTAATATTTAACGTTCGAGTTACACTAATCGAGTAATTAACGTCTAAGACATCTCTTGACTGGTCTAATAGCGTTGACGAGCTTGAAGGTCGTCACAGTTTTTTTTTTTGTAAGTCCAAAATTGTATTGATGAATAGCAAATATTTACAAAAGTTTACAAGAAAAGAGGTCAAAAGACCCCAAAAAACTTATAAACTATTTAAATCTATAATAAGAGACATTTGGATATTCTAAGTTTGATAGAAAATAAGGTCTCTCATTATAATTCAACCCTTCACCATTCCTTAGAAGACGAGCTCTTTTAGCCATTGAATCTGCTGAAAAATTTGCTTCACGATAAGTGTGGACAAAACGAATGGAATCATAGCTGTCTTGAATCCTACTCCATCTTTTCCTAGCAAACCAAGGCACGTTAGAGTTCTGAAAAGCCAAAATTTCTCCAATAGAATCTGAACGGACTATCACTTTACGAACTCCCCATTTCCTTGCCCATTCTAAGCCAATTATTACACCATATAATTCTGCCAAAAAGTTATTTGTTGTCCCCAGACCAATGCTCATGGCGCCAACAAAATTACAATCATGATCACGAACTACCACAGCCGCACCAGCAGTACGAGGATTTCCCTTGGCAGCACCATCACAACACAAAATAAGTTCATCACTGTTTGGCGGCTCCCAACTACATTCAACAGGCTGAACTATTTTTACTTGTCTATGATGAACACGGAAGCAGTTTAAATTCTCTAAATTAGCTGTAGTATTATGGATGAGACTCCTCAAACGAACATCATAGTTGTGAATCAAATGAAACACTCGCTGTTTAAAAAAGTGAATACTAACAGCAGCGTTTTGAAAACACGCCATATTTGTTGTGTTCCAAAGCTCCAAATGAATAACAAGGTTGGTTAGGAGCCACAAATCCTTGACAATTCTACTCCTTCCTTTGGCAACTTTATAATGTAACCAAATCATAATGAGGTTGCATATTGAACAAACCTGAGCACCACTGCCAAGCTTGATTAGCGAACGTACAACTCCATAAAATGTGTTCTAGTGATTCCTCATACATCCTGCATAGATAACATCTGTTGGCTATTTCAGTTTTGAATATATTTTTCAGCTTATCTTGAGTCGCACAAGCTTTCCTCGCAATCTTCCAATTATGAGCAGCAAGTTTAGGATGAATTGCACGTCTCCACAATAGGCCATAAACATCTGAACTTGCATACTTATTTCGCACCAGTTCCTTAGCTGAAGAGACCGTAAAGTTTCCTTTCAATTCAGGCATCCACACCCTGAAATCTGCCCCTCCTTAAAGCATTGGCAAGTTATTTAAGTCAACCCCAGCCCTGATTAGATTCTGAGCATGTACTCCCTGCAACTACCAAGAATTATTAAAAATAATTTCACTAACCATGACTGTGCCATCCAGATCATATTCACCTAGCATATCTCCAATATATTCATCACCATACCACACATCAAAATAAAGAGATGTATTCCTTCCGTCCCCTAGAAGAACTTTGGTATTCTTGTTAACTATAGAATGAACTAATCTAATGCCCGGAAGAATCGAAGAGTTCATACCATATTGCTTTATGCGACCAAGCCGAGAAGTATATTTCGCCCATAAGAATCTAGCCAATTTTTTGTTGGAAGAACGAATGTTCCACCATAACTTCATAAGAAGCGCCTTGTTAGTGACCGCCATGCTGGTAATACCCAAACCACCTTCTTTCAAAGGGAAACAAACTTTAGGAAAACCCACCACACACTTTCTTTTAACTTCAGCATCTCTAGACCAAAGAAAATTGCGGATCACCCTCTCAGCTTGCTGGATGAATTTCTTAGGCCATTTATACACTGCCATATTGTGAATGGAATAACTAGCATTCACTGAATTAATGAGCACAATTCTATCTTGAAAAGAAAGCAATATTCCTTTCCAAACAGCAAGATGGTTCTTAATTTTATCAATCACATTGCTAATATGATGATACTTAATAGCCCCGGGCATGATTTGAACACCTAGATACCTGTCCGGAAAATTAGAAACCTCCATACCAAGTAAATTTGTTATTGTTCTGCAACGAATCAAAGAACCACCACCAAAGTAAACCTTACTATTTTGCCGACAAACAGTTTGGCCCGAAGCCACTTGATATTTGCCAAGCAACGCAAGAAGATTATGCAAACTCTTCATATTGCCTTTACAAAAAATCATAATGTCATCAGCAAAGAAAAGGTGAGTAGGAGAAATACCTTTTTTCTTTTTTGAAAGCATTGGAGTCATCTTATTCTCGAGAAATAACTTTGACAGATTTATGCTAAGCACATCTTCAATCAAAACGAAAATAAGAGGTGATAAAGGATCACCTTGTCTTAGCCCTCTATTAATCTTGAAAAAACCCTCCGGACTACCATTAAAAAGAATAGAAATCCGAGCCGAATTAAGAATCGAAAGGATCCAAGAACACCAATTCTGAGAAAAACCATACCTCTGAAAAACTTCTAAAGCGAAAGTCCAACTCACCGTGTCAAAAGCTTGGGTATGTCAAGCTTTAGACCCAAATTGCCATCTTTACGCTTAATTTTAAGCTCATGAACCATCTCCGACGCCACCCTGATGTTTTCATGAATGTTTCTCCCCTTCATGAAAGCAACTTGTTCCTCCGAAACAAGATTATCAAGAACACTACCCAGTCTTGTAGCTAAAATCTTAGTAAATATTTTAAAGAAAAAATTACTAAGACCAATGGGCCTAAAGTTACGAAGAGTGTTGGCTCCTCTAACCTTAGCTAATAAAATCAAAAGACTAGAGTTCGTACCTTGAGGAATTATTTTTTCTTGCCAGCAAAAAGTAATAGCATTGAAAAGGTCTTGTTGTATCACATCCCAACAATGCCTATAGAAATAACCACAAAAACCATCAGGACCAGGAGCACTATCCGCTCCAAGATAAAAAAAACAGCATCCTTTATCTCTTCCATAGTAGGAATTGCATCCATTCTCTGACTATCTTCTAAAGAGATAATGTTATGATCATAATGAAATAAATCCTCATCAATGGGTGATTCAGATTCATTAAATTTAGACTCAAAAAAAGAAACTGCATGACATCTAATTTGGTCATAATCCATGAGAATATTCCCACTCTCATCTACCAACTCCGAAATCAGATTACTACTTCTGCGAATTCGAATATTAGTATGAAAAAAAGAAGTATTGCTAGCACCATCCATGAGCCATTTATTCCTCGACTTATGTTTTAACATAATTGAATGTTGAGAACGAATATCTTGAAGAGTCACTGAAGCTTCTTTGGCATAATTTAGCTTTGTAACGTCTTTTGGGTCTTCATCAGAAATATGAAGAGCAACTTCCATAGTCAACTTAGCCTGCTTGAGCTTCGCAAAAACATTGCCAAAAACACGGAGGTTCCAATCCTTCATAGACGTCTTCAAACGCTTGAGTTTGAAAGGGAAAATAAAAAGCAGGAGAACCAGAAACATGAGCATTCCATCTCTCCATAACCATGCGCATGAAATCAGGGTGGGAAAACCACATTTTTTGCACTCTAAAGGGAGCTATTTTTGGCCTAGAATTGACAACAAGAAAACCAGTTAAAGGAGAATGATCGGAAACTTCACGCGGAAGAGATTTACACCTCAATTCTCAAACTTATTAAGCCATGCCTCATTAATAATATCTCTATCCATCTTGTAAAGAATTCTATGCACACCAGTTTGCCGATTATCCCACGTGAACTTTGAACCCGAAAAATCAGCTTCGAGGAGATCATTGTCATCCATCCAATCACTAAAATCATTAATGACTGAAGTCCGCGGTTCACGACCTCCTTTTTTATCATCATTGCGCAAAACACAACTAAAATCTCCCATCACCAACCAAGGAGTATTAATATCAACAGAAGAGAGTTTCTGCCATAACCTTCTTCGAGGGACTTGAAAATAGCTAGCATGAACAAAGGAAACCAACACACCCCCTGTTTCAATAGTAATAGCTTGCCTACTAGTATTCACAACTATAGGTCTTGTCATGTCATTCGACCAAAAAATCCAGATGTTTGCTTTAGAAGAACCATCATAATTATGAATAATATATTTTTTGTACCCATCCACAAATAAACTTTGCATAAAGCTAAACGTACAATGTACCTTTGGTTCAGCAATGCAAAAGATATCCGGTTTATTATATTTAAGAAGCTCTTGTAACTTGCACCTTGCAGCATGGCGTGCAATACCATTTATGTTCCAGTAAAGAACACACATTAAAAACCTTTTTTGGAGGAGTTACTAACTGACTGGGTTGAAGCGCCAGTATTTATTCTTGGGGAAACACCTCTTTCAACACGGCTTCTCAAATTTGAAGTTTTCAAACCCAACTCGGAATCAGATTCGGAAATATTTTCAAGATTAGAATTCCTTCCAACCGTATTATTTACCATGTTATGCAAATTTTTCATGCGTTCTCTGTGAGCTTCTTGTTCATCCCTGAACTTGGCATCATCTGAGCTCTCAGCCACATCCGGGAAAACATTTAGAGTACCAAACTCGTTTTTATTAAGAAAAACCTCACCAGCCATTAGTTGATCACAAAAAGGAGTCGAAGGTGCAGACCTAACAGGTTTATAAATCCTAGTTGCAACTAAACCTGTCTTAGTTAAAGGATATGTTTCACCCACTACTCCATAGTTAACTAAGGCTGAATTTGAATCCTGCGTATGCTTAGTTCTTTCCAATTCAACATAGGCAGATTCAAACTCAGCTGCGGCCCTTTCCATATTAACCTCCAACTTCCTAGCATTCAACAGCTTAGCAGCAAACCCCCGACCAACTTCACCATCACCATTGTTATGAACAACCTCATGAACAGCTGAATTACTCCCCTTCTTCTTTCCTTTCTTCTTGCGTTGTGCAACTTGCCATTCACCAGCAGGTTGCGCAATATCAGGTTGTTCATTAGAATTATGAACAACGACAGGCTGCTCCTTGTTCGGTTGAACTATATTGTTTTTCATACCATTGTTAACAATAACGAGTCATTCCTTATTAACTTTAGGTTGTTTTCTGCATTCCTGGTCATTATGGCCAATGATTTTGCATTTGGAGCAATATTTTGGCATCTTTTGAATTTCAACAGATTGCCAAAAATCCAAACCTCCCACCGTGACATGAATAACATTAGTAGTTGCTTCCGCAAAATCAATATCAACCAAAACCAACGCAAAATGACCATATTCATGAGCCAGGGTACGTCTATCAACAACTATTGGAGTACCTAAAGATTTAGCCATAGATAACAAAGATTTTCCAGTCCATAATTCCAAAGGTAATTCAGGAAAAGTAACCCATACCGAAGCATGAGATGATATTTGTTTTTCAGCATCAACCACTCAATTAGGTTTAGCTTTTGTTGCCCAAAAAACCAAGCTTCAGCGTTCAATAACTTGTTTTTTGCATCTTGTGATTGTAACTTGATGGTAAAGAAACCTCTACTCATGGGAATAAACTGAACCGCACCCTAACCTAGCTGCCATTGAAGTTCTAACTCATGCTTCACATCTTGGAAATTTATCCCTTTCAAATCTAGATGTCCAATAAGGCTAAACTTCCATATGTCACATCCTTCTAGGTAAAAAGATTCAGGAAGAACCACAGCTGGTTTTCCATCCTTTAACGTAGGTTTTGGTAACAAACTCAGATCAATCAAAGTAGTTGGTAGCTGATGTTTTCCCTTGACACGATCAACATAAGTGAGAGGTCTCACTTGAGAATCCTCAGCCATCCCGAATCACCCAATCAGATGATCCAAGTTTAGGCGCACTCGTGAAAAATTTGAAAAAATGGAAAAACCCTAAAATCGCCAGAGCAAGTTTAGGAGAGAGAAAAAAGAAAAAGTAGAGTTATTGAAAAAGTGAGGGTACAACAACCTCATCCAATAATTTTCTTAGCAATTTGTATGGACGAACTCCAATATACTTTTAAGAGAATCAACTACACAATCAGACTCAATCTTAATAATAAGTATATCAAAGAGTTATATCTCAATTTCTCGATTCAATACTTACTCAAGCAAATAGAAATCCGCGAGTCTAATTGAATACACGAGAAATTAACTTGAACGCTACCAAAGACCAATGTTCAAGTATCAATCAATTTGAATTAACAACCAAAGGTTGGATTTACCAATTGATCGATTCAATGCACAACCTGTGATATTTCAATTATATAACAAAATATAATGCGGAAAAAAATAACACAGACACCAGAAGTTTTGTTAACGAGGAAACCGCAAATGCATAAAAACCTCGGGACCTAGTCCATATTGAACACACACTATATTAAGCCGCTACAAACACTAGCCTACTACAAACTAACTTCGGTCTGGACTATAGTTGAACCCCAATCAATCTCACACTGATCTAAGGTACAATTGTGCTCCTTACATCTCTGATTCCAGCAGGATACTACGCACTTGATTCCCTTTGTAGGATCAGAATATCGCCATGATATTATTTCTATGAAATTAATAACACTTCTGCGAGTACTTCTGCGAGTACTTCTGCAATACTTTGTGAGCATCACAAAATAACTTAAAGAGTGACGTAATAGATGACGATGGGAAAAACACGAGAAGAGCATGATGATCCTGCAAGGATTACAACACTTGCGAGAACAGACATTATAACTGCTGCGATAATACCGCGAGTCAGATCTGAAGTTAAAGGGGAGCTTAGCTGTCATCCATTATGTAACTACCCTATATAAAGAGACCCAGTAGATTCAGAGAGGAGGAGGAATTTTTGAGTGTTAAGAAAGTTTTGAGGAGAGAGAAAATCCAAGAGAGTAGTTGTATTCTTGATTTCTTCCACTTCTTGTAAACATTTCTGAGAATCAAATAATAAAGTGTTGTTTTTAATCTTCAAATATGTGTTGATTATTGTGAATTCTTGTGAAGGGTGTAGTGTAGGATTTCCTGCAACTACATTTTGGCGCTAGAAACAGGGATTGAATTAACGAAAATCATAGAAAAGGCGAGGTTGAAGGAAATTGGAGTGTGGTATGATAACAAGAACAATGGTCGACAAATTCCATGAGAACATTAAAGGGAGGATACATAAACGAGATTTTGAAGGAAAAAAAATTATGACGGTGGACAAAATATCACCAATGAAGGAGTGGGAAAAGCAAAAAATCAAATTTACAGCAGCAGAAATACCAACAGAAAATTTGAATCATACATCTCCTTTGGTAATTACGGTATCTGTTATACAAATAAAAAAGGGAAAATCAACAAGATCTGTGGAAGAATGGGCTGTAAATAGAACTTTGGTGGATGCAGGAAGTTCTGTAGATATAATATTTTATCATGCATTTAAGAAAATGGGATACAAGGATGAAAAAATGTCTTGTTCAACATATCATATTCATGGCTTTGGAAAATCTTTAACAAAACCTAAAGGCAAAATAGTGGTACGAATTCTGCTAGGAAAGATTGAAACACAAGTAACATTATGTGTGGTAGATGTGGAATCGCCATATAACATGATACTGGGAAGACCATGGATACATGAAATCAAGGCTGTAGCATCAACATTTCATCAATGCATCAAATTTCCTATGCCTAGTGGAATTGGAGAAATTAGAGGAGATACTGATCTTGCAAAGCTTTGTTATCAAATTGAAGTGAGAAATTATAAAGGGCGTCCAAAGCTGCGAAAAGCTCGCAGAAAAATGGCGAAAGAAACAAAGAAAGAAGAAGAATTTAAAGTTTACATGATAAGAGCAAAAGAAGGAAAAGGAATACCCAGTGAAATCTCGCAAGAAGGAGATGAACCCGCGAGAGTTGTGAAAACCTCAACACCAATGGGAGAGCCTAAAGCCAGCTACACCGCAGAAGAGCCAACAAAATAAGTAAATATTGGAATTGAAGAAGAACCTAAGATGCTGAAAATTGGAACTAAAATGGATGCAGATGAAGAAGAACAAACCGTAAACCTCTTGCGAGAGTATAAAGACATCTTCGCGCGGAGTATGGATGAGATGCCTGGAATAGACCCGTCAGCTGCATGTCATAAGTTAGATATTAACAAGGATGTAAGACCATTTAAACAAAGTGATACGGGACGTATCCAAATGCGGCAAGGTGGATAATAAGAAGTTTCCAAACTTCTGATTATATGCATATCTTCCTTGTTTTAGTAGGAGTCCAATAAAAGGGAAGAATATATTAGTATTTATGTTAAGCATTAGTATTAAAAGATCTTTTATGTTTAGTAAGTCTTAAGCTTAAGGATTTTCTAGGGTTTAGGTAGTAGTATAAGAATCAGTTGAATCGTTCTTGTAAGACATCTTTTGCTCGCTTATATCTTGATAAATAATATTGATTCGTTTACTGGTTATAAACCATTGTCTCTGACTCTTGGATTAGAGTTGTCTCGTAGCTCCTGGATTGGAGTGAGTTTATTGTCCTAAGGAGTGGATTCTCCTTGTGTTACTAACCTGTTTTGATTACTTCCGCTGTCCTATATCAGGTGGTAGCAGAGCTACAGTTCGTTCCTGCTGCACATCTTGCCTATAAGACTGATTTCATGACTAAGGCAACAAAAACAGCTAATGAAGGCGGTGCAAAACCTAATGAGAGAAATACTGAGAAACCTATTTAGGAGAGTACCGACAAAGATCCGGTGTTGGTGATGATCGAAGCTCAAGATACTACTATTGCTTCTCTTGGTGAAGCCATAACTTCTCACACAAAGATCTTAAAGGAACTACAAGATTCCTTGAAGATTTTGAGACTAGAACGAGTTGAGAGAGGAGAAAATAATCGTGAAGAACGTCGTCCGTATCAGCAACTACCTCAAAGGTTCAATCGAGATCGATATGCACGTGGACCATATCAACACCCACTTCAACGATTCAACCCCAAAACTCCCGACGTTAACATTTTTCATTCCAGAGGTACTACAATTCGAAACCCTTACTGTGACGATTACCGACAAAGGGTTGGGCGTGATGTTCATGGATTTTCTGAATATGATTTTGTGCCTGATAATTTTGGTGATTTTGAAGAGTTTGAATCAAACCCAAGGAATTTTTTTTTGGAACGATCAGTTCCAAAGAAGGACTTTCAAGGGTTTAGGGGAGATTCTCATCGTATTCCTCCTATTAAGTACGAGGAGGAATCAAGTTCTGAAAATTTTCTTGATGACAAGTATCAAAATAATACTTTCCGTGAAGTAGGTGATACAAGCTCTGCCTACAAGATGAAATTGGATGTTCCAAGTTACGACGGAACGATTGATATGGAAGGATTTCTTGATTACATTGCCTATGTTGAGATTTTTTTTGAATGTATGAGAATTACAGAATCGCAGCGAGTGAAACTGGTCGCTTACAAGCTTAAAGGCGGAGATGGCACCTGGTGGAGACAAATCGAACACAACAGAAGGCTTAAAGGAGAACCTGCAATCACCTCATGGCCCCAAATGCGACGTATGATGAAGGTTCGTTTCCTCCCTCGGGATCTTTTCAAAGCTACCAACAATGCTCACGGGGAAGGAGATCAGTTAACGAATACACCGAGGAATTTTACCGGATTGATGCAAGAGTTAACCTCCCCGAAACCGAAGACCAACTAGTTTATAGGTACATCAGTGGTTTGAGACCTGAGATTAGTGAAGGCTTGTACTTGCATACGATATACACCGTAGCAGAAGCCGTGTCTCTTGCTCAAAAAATCGAGCGGCAACACAAGACATGGGTTAAAGCCGAATACTGGAAGAACCCGAACTACAAGGATGGTGTAGAACCAATAATTAAGGGGTCTATAGGACCTTTTAATAACAATCAGCAATCCTTCTCTGATAGCAAGGGTCCTTCTATCGAGTCGTCTTCTGCACCGACGACAAGGAGGAACAACAATCCTTATGCCAAACCAATGGCAGATGTGTGCTACCGTTGTAGACAACCGGGACATCACTCAAATGAGTGTCCTAAACGAAGACAAACAGCTTTAGTTGATGGCGACAACAAGATGGTCGAGTCCAAGTTAACAGAAGAAGATGAAGGAGTTGATAATGTTTATGCTGATGACGTGGAAGCTTCTATCTTAATAGTAAGAAAAGTGCTACAACGTGATATTACAAAAAGAAAGGTAATGCTAACTCCAAAAATTGATGAAGTTACTCAACGAAATAAGCTTTTTGAATTCAAAGGCATCATTTTAGAAAAGGTATGTGACTTTATTATCGATAGCGGTAGTACGGAAAATCTTATATCGTGGAAGCTAGTCCGAGAGCTCGGTTTACCGACGAAACCACACCCCAGTCCCTATCGTGTTGGGTGGATTAAAACCGGGTTGGAAACCAGAATTGAACGAGTTTGCAAGGTTCCAATTGCCTTTGGAAAGGTTTATCGTGATGTTATCATCTGTGAAGTGATAGACATGGATTCATGCCATGTTCTTTTGGGACGGCCTTGGCAGTATGATGTGGGTGCTCTATTCCGCGGGAAGGCCAATACCTATGAGTTCTATTGGAGGGGAACGAAGGTGACATTACTACCAACCAAACGACAACCAATCAGAGAGGAAAAGGGAACGCTTCCTAATCAACTTGTGGGAGTTAGTGCTGCTGGCAATTGTGAAGGTAAGGTGGCTGTCAGTAATGGAGGTAAACTCGGGACGAGTTTAGTCGCATTGGGGAAGCCTGATACGGGACGTATCCAAATACGGCAAGGTGGCTAATAAGAAGTTTCCAAACTTCTGATTATATGCATATCTTCCCTGTTTTAGTAGGAGTCCAATAAAAGGGAAGAATATATTAGTATTTATGTTAAGCATTGGTATTAAAAGATCTTTTATGTTTAGTAAGTCTTAAGCTTAAGGATTTGCTAGGGTTTAGGTAGTAGTATAAGAATCAGTTGAATCGTTCTTGTAATACAGCTTTTGCTCGCTTATATCTTGATAATAATATTGATTCGTTTACTGGTTATAAACCATTGTCTCTGACTCTTGGATTAGAGTTATCTCGTAGCTCCTGGATTGGAGTGAGTTTGTTGTCCTAAGGAGTGGATTCTCCTTGTGTTACTAACCTGTTTTGATTGCTTCAGCTGTCCTATATCACAAAGGATAAGAAAAATCGCAAAAACATACCATTCCCAAATAGAAGAAGAATTACAGAAGATGCTTGATGCAGGAATTATAAGGCAGGCAAAGTACCCGGAATGGATTGCAAATATGGTGGTGGTTCCAAAGAAGAATAAAGGGATAAGAATTTGTATAGACTTTACTGACTTAAACAAAGCTTGTCCTAAAGATAGTTTTTCATTACCAGATATTCCTCAAATGGTCGAATCAGCAGCGGGAAATGATAGAATATCTTCATTAGATGGGTATAAAGGGTATAATCAGATTACTCTCGCTGAAGAAGATCAAGAGCACTGATCACTCTTTTCAGAGTATCAAAGATAAAGAAGTGTAGTATAGTCGTTTTCGAACCACATAGATTGTTGGTGCTCAGAAAAATTGTTTAGCAAAGCAATAATATAATTTTGATTAGTAATTGAGTTAAAATTGTTTAGCAAAGCAATAATATAATTTTGATTAGTAATTGAGTTGTGAATGCAGCAGAATATATTTGTAAAAGAGAGAAATAATTGATGTGAATCTACCAAGACTTTGAGGTTTCACCTAATGTATTCAAGTATTTATGTGATCCAAATATAACTCAAATAGAAACGAATAATGATTCGCTCTACCCAGCATATATAGCAAATTAGGATCTTTATGCAACTAACACAAATGCCATTTCATGACGATTGATTATGTTTCTAAAATAAAGCCCAATTGAGAAATGTCACAGGGATTCCCTAGCATTCAATGTATCCGGAAATCACATTGAATCTATGAAGTGTGTCGACACCATCAACACAAAATTGCAATCAAAACAGAGACAAAGAAATGGACTAAAACATGGAATTCATTTATGATCACTATAAATAATACTAGAACCCATTAAGCTTCCCCTCTAGTCTTGGTAGAGAGGGGTTTAGCTACTCATTGTTATGTAGACAGCCATAGAAAAATATTCAGTAGAAAATCCTAACATACAAGAGAAATAAACACTGAACTAATTAGCAAACTAAAGAACAAATTGTGTTATTCCAGCTTACCCCCTTGGTTGCTCATTCTTCCTTCTTTATACACAACTGACGTGACTTGTTCTCTGATTTGTGGAGTCAACCCTATTTTCATGCCTACAACAGCTGAAATCAAGTACCTATATTTGACTCGATAGAAACATCGCTCTTCCTGTAATTTCTCCCAACTCAGTCAAGGTAAACACCAACCAAAACAGCCCATCAACAGCAACCATCGTAGCCCACTGACTGCAAACTGGCCCTAACTTAGCTGCCATCACTTTCACCACAGCTGCAACCAAAACCAACATCTCAGCTTCCTAGCTCCATTGATTTCACGTCTGACAAATCCAAGTCTAAACACCCCAAACTGAACTGTACACAATTAGCCAATAATTCTCTATTATCTTGCCTTCACAGTTCTCTCTTCACCCACTTTCAGTTCTAAACACCCCAAACTGAACTGTACACAATTAGCCAATAATTCTCTATTATCTTGCCTTCACAGTTCTCTCTTCACCCACTTTCAGTTCTCTCTTCACCCACTTTCAGTTCTCTTCACCACAGCTGCAACCAAAACCAACATCTCAGCTTCCTAGCTCCATTGATTTCACGTCTGACAAATCCAAGTCTAAACACCCCAAACTGAACTGTACACAATTAGCCAATAATTCTCTATTATCTTGCCTTCACAGTTCTCTCTTCACCCACTTTCAGTTCTCTCTTCACCCACTTTCAGTTCTCAATTAGCCAATAATTCTCTATTATCTTGCCTTCACAGTTCTCTCTTCACCCACTTCACAGTTCTCTCTTCACCCACTTTCAGTTCTCTCTTCAGTTCTCCATACATAGCAAGAACCCCACTGATTTGTCGCCTCAAGGACTTCATCTAAGCTCCAGTTTTAAACCACAGCAACCCCAAATTCCATTTCATTGTTGCTGTAAAAATCAAATTGACTACAAAGCCATCCTTCTTTTGCATCTTATAACTACAATTCTTCAGCTTAATCAGCTCCGAACCGAGCTCCGTCCAGCCATAAATCGATTGCAGAATTTCCATTTGTTATGCAATAGCCCACGAACTGTCAACCACAAACGGTACCCATGACCATCACCACCTGCTCTTCTTCAATTGTACAGCTCTCAACCCAACTTCAGTTACTTCCAAGATACTGTACAGACACCGTTTCACGGCTGAAAACTGCCCAGATGCCATCATCACCGGCACCAGATCAATTGAGCTCTCAACCCTTCTAGTCCTTGGCCATGGCAGCAAAAACAGCTCCTTGTACGACTGAAAAATCACCCAAACAATATCCATCCAGTCAAGACCAAACCCATTCAAGGTACCAGACAACACCACAACTGACTGCACTTTTTTTCCTCCATTAAGACCCAAACTTGAATCACAAAACCCTCAAATTTCAGTTCCATTGTTGACCTAATTTCACGATCTAGTTCCGCTGCTGTTGTTTAGAGCCAAGAATTCGGGCTCCATCAGCGAAGAGAGAACGACAGACGAGGAAGAAGAAGATGGCGGCTACTTGGAGAATTCACAAATACCTCGCCTAAGAGAAATGAGAATGTCTTCTTCTTGTTTTGATACGAAAGATGTGATGGAAATGATGCCACGTCCACCTCCTTAGCCCACTAGTGCAGCTCACACGCACGACAAAGAAAATAATTTCTTTGTTCAGGTACATTGACCTCTCTGGCCAACGGATGACTTAGGTGGTGCCTTAGAGCTATATTGTCGCAAACGTCATTTAGGTCCTCATTTAGCCATTAAACCGCGGGTGAACGGATTCCACTTGTATTTCCTACAAAAGGCTTAAAACAGTATTATTAGCCAATAAACGAGACCTAGCTAGTGTAAATATGGGTGTAAAAATTGTAGCACATACGTGCTTATCAAGCACACCGCATTTTTTGCTCCAAGAGGATTGTAATGCTATACAAAGATGCCCATCGGTTTGCGAAAATGCTGGTGCAACATATCAAAGAATGGTGGAGAAAGTGTTTGCGAAATGGATCCATAAAACATTTGAGGTATATGTAGATGACATGTTAATCAAGAGTAAAGAAGCTAAAAACCATGTGCAGGACTTGAAGGAGATTTTTGATCAAATGCGACATTTTAACATCAAAGTGAATCCAAAAAAGTGCATTTTTGGAGTGGCTTCAGGAAAAATTTTAGGATATATTGTGTCAAAGGAAGGAATACAAGTGGATCCAGAGAAAGTACAAGCAATTCGCGACATGCCAACGCCAGCAACAATAAAAGATGTGCAGAAGTTGAACGAGCTCTTAGCCTCGCTAGGAAGATTTATCTCGCGATCTTCAGATAAATGCAAACATTTCTTCAGTATACTCAGGAAGGGTACAAAGTTCAAGTGGACAGATGAATGTGAGAAGGCCTTTCAAAGAGTTAAAGAATATCTAATGAATATATCAATTTTATAGAAAGCATAACCGGGAGAAGAATTATTGATTTACCTTGCAACAACTTCGCATGCATTAAGTGCAGTGTTACTGCGAGTAGATGCAGGGGTAGAAAATCCAATTTTTTACATCAGCAAAACATTTAATTCTGCAGAGAGAAATTATTCAAAAATTGAGAAGCTAATTCTGGCATTGGCTTTTTCATTTCGTTTGGAATTCACGTCCACTAATAATGAGGCGGAGTATGAAGCTGTGGTGCATGCGTTAAAATTCGCAATAGAAATGAAGTTGGAGAATGCTAGAATTACTAGTGACTCGCAATTGGTTATTCGCCAGATAAAAAGAGAATACACAACAAATAAACCATCTTTGAAGAAATACAAGAAACTTGTTGAAGAATTGTCTGCGAGGATCCCAAAAATAAAATGGAGACATATATCAAGAAAAGATAACAGACTCGCAGATGCTTTTGCTTTCATATCTAGCATGATGATAAATCCAGCTGCGAGATGCATAAAAATTCAAACACTTGTATCACCCTCAATTAATAAGGAAGAAGAAGAAGAAGCAGATGTGATGATGATAGAAGGTGGCGAAGAAGAACCAAAAGGCAATATTGCAGATTGGCGAGCAGAACTTCATGCATATTTAGCGAGAGGAGAGACACCAAGAAGTAGATTAGAAGCACATTAATTAAAAGGCCGAGCAACAAGTTATGAATTAAGAGATGGTGTATTATATCGTAAATATTTTAATGGACCATCACTAAGATGCTTGACAAGGGAAGAAGGACAAAAGGTGTTAAAAATATTGCATAGTGGAGATGCTGGTAATCACAGTGGGGGAAGATCTTTGGCATACAGAACAAAAATGAAAGGCTATTACTATCCATACATGTATGAGGACGCGAAACAACTTTCAAGACGTTGCGAAGATTGTCAGCGATATGGGAAGAAAATACATGCAACAGGGGCACCATTATCATCCTCAACCAGTGTGTGGCCTTTTGGAAAATAGGGGTTGGATATTGTGGGACCATTTGTACTTGGTTCTGGACAAAGAAGATTTTAATTGTCGCTACATATTATTTCACAAAATGGGGAGAAGTAAAGGCAGTGCAACACATTCGCGACAAAGACATTTTTACATTCATATTTGAAAATATAATTTGCAGATTTGGGATTCCTGCACAGTTGGTATCTGATAATGGAAAGCATTTTGAAGGATAGAATATAGAATTGTTACTTAATGCATTTAAGATTAAATGTGGAAAATCAACACCACTATATCCACAGGCCAACGGACAGGCATAGGCAACAAATAAGACAATTGCAGATATACTGAAGAAGAAATTAGAAGGACACCATAGGGCATGGTGCGAACAAGTACATAATGCAATATGGGATTACAATACAACTAGACGGGAAGCTACTGGAATGTCACCTTTTTGTTTGACATATGGGGTTGAAGCTGTGTTACCAACAGAAGTTGTTATTCCAACAACAAAGAGAGAGGCTTGGGAGAAAAATCTTAGTGCTGGTATGATTCTAAATAAACTTGATGAGTTAGAAGAGAAGAGATGAACATACTATATCTAAAAAGATCCTAGACATGTCAAATTTAAACTTGGCATGTCAAAATGAATCTTGGGCATGGGCATGAAAGCACAAGCCTACGGTCTTGGGTACTTCAAAATTGATCATAGGCATGTCAAATTTAAACTTGGGAATGTCAAATTGAATCTTGGACATGGGCATGAAAGCACAAGCCTACGGTCATGGGAATCTCTAAATTGATCCTAGACATGTCAAATTTAAACTTGGGAATGTAAAATTGAATCTTGGGCATGGGGATGAAATCACAAGCCTACGGTCTTGGGAATCTCAAAATTGATCCTACACATGTCAAATTTCAACTTGGGCATGTCAAATTGAATCTTGGGCATGGGCATGGATGCAAAAGCCTATGGTCTCGGGTTTCTCAAAAATTATCCTGGACATGTTAAACTTGGGCATGTCAAATTGAATCTTGGGCATGGGTATGAAAACACAAGCCTACGGTCTTGGGCACTTCAAAATTGATCATAGGCATGTCAAATTTAAACTTGGGCATGTCAAATTGAATCTTGGGCATGGGCATGAAAGCACAAGCCTACGGTCTTGGGCACTTCAAAATTGATCATAGGCATGTCAAATTTAAACTTGGGCATGTCAAATTGAATCTTGGGCATGGGAAATATAAGCACAAGCCTACGGTCTTGGGAATCTCAAAATTGATCCTAGACATGTCAAATTTAAACTTGGGCATGTCAAATTGAATCTTTGACATGGGAATGAAAGCACAAGCCTACGGTCTTGGGCACTTCAAAATTGATCATAGGCATGTCAAATTTAAACTTGGGCATGTCAAATTGAATCTTGGGCATGGGCATGGAAGCACAAGCCTATGGTCTTGGGCATCTCAAAAATGATCCTGGGAATTTTGAATTTAAACTTGGGAATGACAAATTGAATCTTGGGCATGGGCATTGAAGCACAAGCCTATCGTCTTGGGCATCTCAAAAATGATCCTAGACATGTCAAATTTAAACTTGGGCATGTCAAATTGAATCTTGGGCATGGGCATGGAAGCAAAATCCTACGGTCTTGGGCATCTCAAAAATTATCCTAGACATGTCAAATTTAAACTTGGGCATGTCAAATTGAATCTTGGGCATGGGCATGAAAGCACAAGCCTACGGTCTTGGGCATCTCAAAATTGATCATAGGCATGTCAAATTTAAACTTGGGCATGTCAAATTGAATCTTGGGCATGGGAATGAAAGCACAAGCCTACGGTCTTGGGCACTTCAAAATTGATCCTAGACATGTCAAATTTAAACTTGGGCATGTCAAATTGAATCTTGGGCATGGGCATGAAAGCACAAGCCTACGGTCTTGGGAATCTCAAAATTGATCCTAGACATGTCAAATTTAAACTTGGGCATGTCAAATTGAATCTTGGGCATGAATACAAAATCCAATGGTCTCTTGGGCATCTCAAAAATGATCCTAGACATGTCAAATTTAAACTTGGGCATGTCAAATTGAATCTTGGGCATGGGCATGAAAGCACAAGCCTACGGAAGCATGTCAAATTTAAACTTGGGCATGTCAAATTGAATCTTGGGAATGGGAATGAAAGCAAAAGCCTATGGTCTTGGGCATCTCAAAAATGATCCTAGACATGTCAAATTTAAACTTGGGCATGTCAAATTGAATCTTGGGCATGGGCATGCAATCACAAGCCTATGGTCTTGGGCACTTCAAAATTGATCATAGACATGTCAAATTTAAACTTGGGCATGTCAAATTGAATCTTGGGCATGGGCATGGAAGCACAAGCCTATGGTCTTGGGCATCTCAAAAATGATCCTAGACATTTCAAATTTAAACTTGGGCATGTCAAATTGAATCTTGGGCATGGGAATGGAAGCACAAGCCTATGGTCTTGGGCATCTCAAAAATGATCCTAGGCATGTCAAATTTAAACTTGGGCATGTCAAATTGAATCTTGGGCATGGGCATTAAAGCAAAATCCTATGGTCTTGGGAATCTCAAAAATGATCCTAGACATGTCAAATTTAAACTTGGGCATGTCAAATTGAATTTTGGGCATGGGCATGAAAGCACAAGCCTACGGTCTTGGGCACTTCAAAATTGATCATAGACATGTCAAATTTAAACTTGGGCATGTCAAATTGAATCTTGGGCATGGGCATGAAAGCACAATCCTACGGTCTTGGGCATCTCAAAATTGATCCTAGACATGTCAAATTTAAACTTGGGCATGTCAAATTGAATCTTGGGCATGGGCATGAAAGCAAAAGCCTATGGTCTTGGGCATCTCAAAAATGATCCTAGACATGTCAAATTTAAACTTGGGCATGTCAATTGAATCTTGGGCATGGGCATGAAAGCACAAGCCTACGGTCTTGGGAATCTCAAAATTGATCCTAGACATGTCAAATTTAAACTTGGGCATGTCAAATTGAATCTTTGGCATGGGCATGAAAGCACAAGCCTACGGTCTTGGGCACTTCAAAATTGATCCTAGACATGTCAAATTTAAACTTGGGCATGTCAAATTGAATCTTGGGCATGGGCATGGAAGCACAAGCCTATGGTCTTGGGCATCTCAAAAATGATCCTAGACATGTCAAATTTAAACTTGGGAATGTCAAATTGAATCTTGGGCATGGGCATGAAAGCACAAGCCTATGGTCTTGGGCATCTCAAAAATGATCCTAGACATGTCAAATTTAAACTTGGGCATGTCAAATTGAATCTTGGGCATGGGCATGGAAGCAAAAGCCTACGGTCTTGGGCATCTCAAAAATGATCCTAGACATGTCAAATTTAAACTTGGGCATGTCAAACCGAATCTTGGGCATGGGCATGAAATTACAAGCCTACGGTCTTGGGCATCTCAAAATTGATCCTAGACATGTCAAATTTAAACTTGGGCATGTCAAATTGAATCTTGGGCATGGGCATGAAAGCACAAGCCTACGGTCTTGGGAATATCAAAATTGATCCTAGACATGTCAAATTTAAACTTGGGCATGTCAAATTGAATCTTAGGCATGGGCATGAAAGCACAAGCCTACGGTCTTGGGAATCTCAAAATTGATCCTAGACATGTCAAATTTAAACTTGGGAATGTCAAATTGAATCTTGGGCATGGGCATGGAAGCAAAAGCCTATGGTCTTGGGCATCTCAAAAATGATCCTAGACATGTCAAATTTAAACTTGGGCATGTCAAATTGAATCTTGGGCATTGGCATGAAATCACAAGCCTACGGTCTTGGGCAATCTCAAAATTGATCCTAGACATGTCAAATTTAAACTTGGGAATGTCAAATTGAATCTTGGGCATGGGCATGGATACAAAAGCCTATGGTCTTGGGAATCTCAAAAATGATCCTAGACATGTCAAATTTAAACTTGGGCATGTCAAATTGAATCTTGGGCATGGGCATGAAAGCAAAAGCCTATGGTCTTGGGCATCTCAAAAATGATCCTAGACATGTCAAATTTAAACTTGGGCATGTCAAATTGAATCTTGGGCATGGGCATGAAAGCACAAGCCTACGGTCTTGGGCACTTCAAAATTGATCCTAGACATGTCAAATTTAAACTTGGGCATGTCAAATTGAATCTTGGGCATGGGCATGAAGTCACAAGCCTACGGTCTTGGGAATCTCAAAATTGATCCTAGACATGTCAAATTTAAACTTGGGAATGTCAAATTGAATCTTGGGCATGGGCATGGATACAAAAGCCTATGGTCTTGGGCATCTCAAAAGTTGATCCTAGACATGTCAAATTTAAACTTGGGCATGTCAAATTAAATCTTGGGCATGGGCATGGAAGCAAAATCCTACGGTCTTGGGCATCTCAAAAATGATCCTAGACATGTCAAATTTAAACTTGGGCATGTCAAATTGAATCTTGGGCATGGGCATGAAAGCACAAGCCTACGGTCTTGGGAATCTCAAAATTGATCCTAGACATGTCAAATTTAAACTTGGGCATGTCAAATTGAATCTTGGGCATGGGCATGAAAGCACAAGTCTACGGTCTTGGGCATCTCAAAATTGATCCTAGACATGTCAAATTTAAACTTGGGCATGTCAAATTGAATCTTGGGCATGGGCATGAAAGCACAAGCCTACGGTCTTGGGAATCTCAAAATTGATCCTAGGCATGTCAAATTTAAACTTGGGCATGTCAAATTGAATCTTGGGCATGGGCATGAAAGCACAAGCCTACGGTCTTGGGAATCTCAAAATTGATCCTAGACATGTCAAATTTAAACTTGGGCATGTCAAATTGAATCTTGGGCATGGGCATGAAAGCACAAGCCTACGGTCTTGGGAATCTCAAAATTGATCCTAGACATGTCAAATTTAAACTTGGGCATGTCAAATTGAATCTTGGGCATGGGCATGGAAGCAAAATCCTATGGTCTTGGGCATCTCAAAAATGATCCTAGACATGTCAAATTTAAACTTGGGCATGTCAAATTGAATCTTGGGCATGGGCATGAAAGCAAAAGCCTATGGTCTTGGGCATCTCAAAAATGATCCTAGACATGTCAAATTTAAACTTGGGCATGTCAAATTGAATCTTGGGCATGGGAATGAAAGCATAAGCCTACGGTCTTGGGAATCTCAAAATTGATCCTAGACATGTCAAATTTAAAATTGGGCATGTCAAATTGAATCTTTGACATGGGCATGAAAGCACAAGCCTACGGTCTTGGGCATCTCAAAATTGATCATAGGCATGTCAAATTTAAACTTGGGCATGTCAAATTGAATCTTGGGCATGGGCATGAAAGGACAAGCCTATGGTCTTGGGCATCTCAAAATTGATCATAGGCATGTCAAATTTAAACTTGGGCATGTCAAATTGAATCTTGGGCATTGGCATGAAAGCACAAGCCTACGGTCTTGGGCAATCTCAAAATTGATCCTAGACATGTCAAATTTAAACTTAGGCATCTCAAATTGAATCTTGGGAATGGGCATGAAAGCACAAGCCTACGGTCTTGGGCACTTCAAAATTGATCATAGGCATGTCAAATTTAAACTTGGGCATGTAAAATTGAATCTTGGGAATGGGAATGAAAGCACAAGCCTACGGTCTTGGGAATCTCAAAATTGATCCTAGACATGTCAAATTTAAACTTGGGCATGTAAAATTGAATCTTGGACATGGGAATGAAAGCACAAGCCTACGGTCTTGGGAACTTCAAAATTCACATAGGCATGTCAAATTTAAACTTGGGCATGTCAAATTGAATCTTGAGCTTGGGCATGGAAGCAAAAGCCTAAGGTCTTGGGAATCTCAAAATTGATCCTAAACATGTCAAATTTAAATTTGGGCATGTCAAATTGAATCTTGGGCATGGGAATGAAAGCACAAGCCTACGGTTTGGTGAATCTCAAAATTACCCGTAGACATGTCAAATTGAATCTTGGGCTTGGGCATGAAATCAAAAGTCTATCGTCTTGGGCATCTCAAAAATGATCCTAGACATGTCAAATTTAAACTTGGGCATGTAAATTTGATTCTTGGGCATGGGAATGGGCATGAAAGCACAATCCTACGGTCTTGGGAATCTCAAAATTGATCCTAGACATGTCAAATTTAAACTTGGGCATGTCAAATTGAATCTTGGGCATGGGCATGAAAGCACAAGCCTATGGTCTTGGGATCTTCAAAATTGATCATAGACATGTCAAATTTAAACTTGGGCATGACAAATTGAATCTTGGGCATGGGCATGGAAACACAAGCCTATGGTCTTGGGCATCTCAAAAATGATCCTAGACATGTCAAATTTAAACTTGGGCATGTCAAATTGAATCTTGGGCATGGGCATGGAAGCAAAATCCTTCTATCTTGGGCACTTCAAAATTGATCATAGGCATGTCAAATTTAAATTTGGGCATGTCAAATTGAATCTTGGGCATGGGCTTGAAATCACAAGCCTACGGTCTTGGGAATCTCAAAATTGATCCTAGAAATGTCAAATTTAAACTTGGGCATGTCAAATTGAATCTTGGGCATGGGCATGGAAGCAAAAGCCTATGGTCTTGGGCATCTCAAAAATGATCCTAGACATGTCAAATTTAAACTTGGGCATGTCAAATTGAATCTTGGGCATGGGCATGAAAGCACAATCCTACGGTCTTGGGAATCTCAAAATTGATCCTAGACATGTCAAATTTAAACTTGGGCATGTCAAATTGAATCTTGGGCATGGGCATGAAAGCAAAATCCTACTATCTTGGGCATCTCAAAATTGATCCTAGACATGTCAAATTTAAACTTGGGCATGTCAAATTGAATCTTGGGCATGGGCATGAAAGCACTCAAAATTGCCTAGACATGTCTTGGGAATCTCAAAATTGATCCTAAAAATGATCATGTCAAATTTAAACTTGGGCATGTCATGGGCATGAAAATTCTTGAATCTTGGGAATGGGCATGGCATGAAAGCACAAGCCTATGGTCTTGGGAATCTCAAAATTGATCCTAGACATGTCAAATTTAAACTTGGGCATGTCAAATTGAATCTTGGGCATGTCAAATTGAATCTTGGGCATGTCAAATTGAATCTTGGGCATGGGCATGAAAGCACAAAGCCTACGGTCTTGGAAATTTCAAAATTGATCCTAGACATGTCAAATTTAAACTTGGGCGTGTAAAATTGAATCTTGGGAATGACCATGAAAGCACAAGCATACGGTCTTGGGAATCTCAAAATTGATCGTAGACATGTCAAATTTATAGTTGGGCATGTCAAATTAGACTCGTTGACCGGTGACCGGGTGGACTTTTCCGGTCACATGAGCTTCGCTCCGGCGCTGGGTTCCGGCGACTTATTTTTGGGACATATTTTCACATGGGTATTTCACACACATGAGCTTGGTGGACTTCTTGTTGTTGGACTTTGGGCTTTGAAGACCTAATTTTGGAAAGTTGAAAAGCTATAAAAGGAAAAGTTTCTATTCTTTTTGGGAGATCGATTCTACTGGAGTTTTGGAGGAGAGCAGCGACTAGGGTTTGCTTTCGTTTATTTTTCATCTTCTTCATTTCATTTTTATTATTGATTATGAATATGAATATGATGAATCCAAAAACTATGAGTAGCTAAATTTCATTTATTGGTTATGGGATATAAGTGGATTTCACAAATAAGATTTGATTCAATGTATTAGTTTTGTCTCAATAATTTACTGTTTATGATTCATGGTTCAT
This sequence comes from Papaver bracteatum, assembly GCA_023529315.1. Lineage (NCBI taxonomy): Eukaryota > Viridiplantae > Streptophyta > Magnoliopsida > Ranunculales > Papaveraceae > Papaver > Papaver bracteatum. Next base: position 46,284 of record JAJJWX010002179.1, on the reverse strand, counting down.
ATTGTTTATGATTTGATTGTTTATTTGGTTGAGTCCGGAAGTAATCCGATTGCATTAATATCTAGAGCTATATTAGGGTTTTCAATACGAAAACGTTGTTTATCCCTGATTTTAAGTAGCATAAATGTGGGTAGTGCTTGTAATGATATATCCTACTAGTCACATATGAATCATAACTTGGGTTAAATCGATTTAGTGCTTTTACACATTTTGATTGCCTTGATTAGTCTTATTCCAGAGAAGTTATTGCTTTTAGGGAGTTAAATCTTATTGTGCTTTTACACTTTAGGTTGCTTTTTCGGAAGAAGTCACATATGCATCTTTTAATGTGGTTGTGATGAAATCAGGGAATTAGCGGGATACTCTTGCGATCAAGGTATCCTAGTACTTTTAGTAAATGAGAGATTAAAATTTCAATTCTAGTCATTGATGAGAATTTGAGTTTGTGAATGAAACTATCCCGTGACCAATATCTTCTCTTTATCGATTACTTTTATTTTTACTTTGCTTTCAAATTTTTTTCTATTGCTTCGAAATATCAAACCCCCCCCCCTTTGGTTACTAAGAATCTGAAAATTTGCATAACAACAATAGCCTCTCTGTGGATACGAACTCTTTCTTATCGCATACTACTTTTATTTTAGTTAAGTAAGAAAGTGAAATTATTTTTGCTCGGCTGACAATCGACCAAATTTTGGCGCCGTTGCCGGGGAGGCATACGGCTTGTTATTAAGTTTTTAGTTTCTTTTTACAATATCCACTTTTATCTTGCTTTTTGTTTTCTTGTATTGTTTCTTACTTGTTTGCGAGAATTGTTTTCTGGTACCTAATCCCTGGCTTCTAAGGATTGGAACTATCCAAGGTGCGGGATTGCTACTCGAAGAGGCACAATACTCCTACCAAGTCAAGACACGGAAGAGCAAGAGTTAGAAGTGGAAGAAGAATTACAACTAGAAGAAGAACAAGAGGTTTCATTCGAAGAAGAACTACTAGTTGAAGAAGAAGAAGCAATGGGTGATGCAAATCATACACTCAAGGATTTGGCTTCTCATAGGCTTGATGCACAACGATGGTGTATTCAAACCAACTCAACTTTCGAGATCAAGCCTGGGTTGATTAGAGAGTTGCCGAAATTTCATGGTATGGCGAATGAAGACCCAAACAAGCATCTCATGGAGTTCCATACCATTGTCAAGGCCATGCTTCCAGCGGAGACTGAAGACGATGGTGCAATGTTGAAAGTATTTCCATTTTCTATGGTGGACAACGCTAAGGATTGGTTGTATTATTTGTCATCCAGAAGTATCACTACATGGAACGGGTTGAAGAAACTCTTTCTAGAGAGGTATTTTCCTGCGTCAAAGGCTACTCAAATTCGTAAAGAGATTTGAGGAATAAAGCAACATGCGGGTTAATCCTTGTATGAATGTTGGGAGCGATACAAGATATTGGTGGAAAGATGTCCTCACCATCAATCCAGTGATGCGATGATAATCCAATACTTCTACGAAGGTCTTCAATCAAGTGATAGATATCTTCTTGATGCAGCGGGTGGTGGTGCACTAGTGAACAAGACGGTGGCCCAAGCTGCCGAGTTGATTGAAAGCATGGCTGCAAACTCGCAACAATTCTACACAAGAGGTGAACCAATGGTTAGGCAAGTGCATGAAGTTAGTGATTCATCATCATCACACCGTGATCAAAGGATGGAAAATATGGAGCACATGATGCAAAAGATGGTTGCGGTTATATTACCTTCGTATGGTGAAGAGTTGGAACAAGCTAATGTGGTTTTTCCCAACCAACAAAGAAGGTATGATCCTTACTCCAACACCTACAATCCGGGATGGAGAGATCATCCAAATTTCAGCTATGCCAACAAGCAAGGTGCGGTTCAACAACCTACTTTCAACCGTCCGAGTGGATTTCAACCGCAACAACAATAATTTCAGCAACCACAACAATCGGTGCAAAACCAAGGTTCCAATATCGATGGTATTTCTACCATGTTCAAGGAAAGACAACAAGAAACTAAGAGTGCTATCAAGGAGTTGCAGACTCAAGTGGGCTCCATGGCGATTGATATCAACAAATTGAAAGCACAAAATAGTGGGAAACTCTCTTCTCAAACTATTAACCCAAAAGAGGGTGTCAATGCTATTACGTTGAGAAGTGGTACACAACTTGAGAAACCCAAAGTTGCTGATTTGGGTGAAGAGAAAGCTCCAAAGGAGCCGGTTTTGGAGGAAAAGAGGGATGAAATTCCCCAAACACCCGAGGTACCTATTCCTAACTTTAAAACTCCGGTTTCTACTTATGTTCCTCCTATACCTTTTCCTCGCAGATTTGCAAGTTCTAAGAAGGCAGAATTAGAAAAGGAGATTTTAGACGTTCTTAAGAAGATTCATGTGAACATACCACTCATTGATGCTATCAAGAAAGTTCCCAAGTATGCTAAAGTGTTGAATGACTTGTGTACCAATAAGCAAAGGCTTAAAGGAAATGAAGTGCTAAGTGTGGGGGAGAATGCTTCGGCAATCTTACAATACAAACTCCCACTGAAATGCAAGGATCCCGGTAGCGTTGACATTCCCGTCACAATTGGTAACACCACTTTTAACAAAGCAATGTTAGACTTAGGTGCATCCGTTAATGTTATGCCGGCATCCATGTATAATTCACTTAATCTAGGTCCTTTGAAAAAGGCTGAAATTGTGTTGCAATTAGCCGATCGCTCTAATGTACCCAATGGGTATTGTTGAGGATGTTCTTGTGCAGGTTAATCAACTTGTATTCCCTGCTGACTTTTGTGTGTTAGAGATGGATGAAGGTTCACCGAACTCGTCTCTTCCATTGATACTTGGGCGTCCCTTCATGAAAACGGCGAAAACCATTATTGATGTGGACAAGGGAACGTTGACTATGGAGTTTGATGGAGAAATAATACGTTTCAACATTTTCGAGACGATGAGATATCCTAGTGATGTCCACTCTTGTTTCTCCGTTGATGTTATGGATGCATTGGCACAAAAAGTGTTTGAATTGAATGGTGATGATGCTTTGGAAATTGTTTTAACTACATCCATGGATGATGGTGTAGAGTGAGGTAACGAAGTCAAGGAAGCCCTTGGTGATCTTAACTCACTACAAGGATGTCCGGAAACTCATAATATCTCTTTTATTTCTTTACCATGCAGTGATGAAAAGCTTTTACCTTCTATTGTTAAATCTCCAAAGTTGGAATTGAAACCTCTTCCAAGTCACTTAAAGTACTTGTACTTGGGTGACAATGAAGAGTTACCAGTGATTATTTCAAACAAGCTTAGTTAATTACAGGAGAAAAAACTTCTAAGGGTGCTAAGGAAGCACAAGACGGCCATAGGATGGACAATTGCAGATATCAAGTGTATAAGCCCTGCCGTTTGTATGCACAAGATCCGTTTGGAGGACGACGCAAAGCCTACAAGGGAAGCGCAACGTCGTTTGGACCCTCCCATGATGGAAGTTGTGAAAAAGGAGATACTCAAGCTTTTGGAAGTGGGTGTTATCTACCCCATATCTGATAGAAAGTGGGTGAGCCCGGTACAAGTTGTACCAAAGAAATCAGGTGTTACGGTGGTAGAAAATGATAAAAACGAACTTGTCCTAACTCGTGTGCAAACCGGTTGGAGGGTTTGTATAGATTATAGAAAATTAAATGCCACCACTAGGAAGGATCATTTTCCATTACCTTTTATTGTCCAAATGCTTGAACGTTTAGATGGACATTCGTATTATTGTTTTCTTGATGATTATTCAGGGTACAATCAGATTGTGATAGCACCGGAGGATCAGGAGAAAACCACTTTCACTTGTCCTTTCGGCACTTTTGCGTATAGAAGGATGCCTTTTGGCTTGTGCAATGCTCCAGCTACCTTTCAAAGGTGTATGGTAAGTATCTTTTCCGAATATGTTGAAAACATCATTGAAGTGTTTATGGATGACTTTAGTGTCTTTGGTGATTCATTTGACCTTTGTTTGAACAACTTGTCACTAATCCTTGAACGATGTGTTGAAACAAACCTTGTGCTAAATTGGGAGAAGTGTCATTTCATGGTAACTCATGGCATAGTTTTAGGCCATATAATATCTTCTTAGGGCTTGGAAGTTGATAAATCTAAGATAGACCTTATTCGTGCTCTAACCCCTCCCACTACGGTGAGGGAGATACGTTCTTTTCTTGGTCATGTAGGTTTCTATCGTAGATTTATCAAGGATTTTTCCAAGATAGCATCACCACTATGCAACTTATTGCAAAAGATGTGGTTTTTAACTTTGATGAAAAGTGTATGGCGGCATTCAATCGTTTGAAAGAACTTTTGATTTCAGCCCCTATCATTAAACCACCGGATTGGAGCAAGCCTTTTGAGCTTATGTATGATGCAAGGGACTATGCAATTGGTGCGGTGCTTGGGTAACGTGTGTGGAAGATACCTCATGCTATTTATTATGCTTCTAGAACGTTAAATGAGGCCCAGCAAAACTACACAACCACTGAAAAAGTGTTGTTAGCTATTGTATTTGCTTTGGAAAAGTTTTTCTCTTATCTAATTGGTACAAAAGTTGTTGTCTTTTCTGACCATGCAGCACTTAGGTACTTGCTAATGAAGAAAGAAGTGAAACCGAGGCTCATACGATGGATTCTACTTTTGCAAGAGTTTGATATTGAAATCAAAGACAAGAAAGGAATTGAGAACACCGTTGCGGATCACTTGAGCCGTCTTGTTGTGGACAAGGAAGCTATCCCATTGCGTGAAAGTTTCCCGGATGAGCAACTATTCTCAATTGCTTTTGGAGAACCATGGTATGATGACATTGTGAATTACTTGGTAACTAAACAAATCCCAAAGAACTTGTCTCGTGCTGAGAGAGACAAACTTAAGAGGTTAGGGAACCAATATATATGGGATGATCCATATTTATGGAAACATGGCAGTGACCAAGTAATAAGAAGGTGTGTTCCCGAATCTGAGTTTAATTCTATCTTGTCATTATGTCACTTTTATGCTTGCGGAGGACATTTTGGAAGTAAAAGAACCGCTCACAAGGTACTTGAAAGCGTTTTTTATTGGCCAACCTTGTTTAAGGATGCATACACATTTTGTACAACTTGTGATAGGTGCCAAATAACATGCAATCTAGGTGCTCGAAATCAAATGCCACAAAATTTTATTCAATTTATTGAAGTTTTTGATGTATGGGATATTGATTTTATGGGTCCTTTTGTCAACTCTCATGGGAATTTTTACATCTTACTTTCTGTTGATTATGTCTCTAAATGGGTGGAAGCTAAGGCCACCCCAACTAATGATTCCAAGGTTGTTTCAGATTTTGTGCAAGCTAACATTTTTGCAAGGTTTGGAATTCCAAGAGCCATAATTAGCGATGGGGGTTCTCACTTCAAAAACAGGATTTTACAAAGCTTGTTGAAGAAGTACAATGTGTCATACAAGGTTTGCAACACCTTATCATCCCCAAACAAATGGACAAGCCGAGGTTTCCAACAGGGAGGTGAAATCCATTTTAGAGAAGACGGTGAATCCAACAAGGAAGGATTGGAGCATGCGACTTAATGATGCTTTGTGGTCTTATAGAACCACATACAAGACACCTATTGGGATGTCCCCTTTTAGGCTTGTGTATGGTAAACCTAGTCACTTACCCGTGGAGATTGAGCATAAGGCATTTTGGGCAATTAAGCAATGCAATATGGAGATGGATGGGGCTGGAAAGCAAAGGAAGTTGCAACTCCAAGAGCTAGAAGAGCTTCGCAGTGATGCATTTGAAAGCTCTCGCATTTATAAGGAGAAAACGAAGGCCTTTCATGATACCATGATTTCTAGAAAACAATTTTGTGTTGGGAAGAAAGTGCTTTTGTTTAATTCTCGCTTGCATCTATTTCCGGGTAAATTAAGGTCACGTTGGATTGGACCTTTTATTGTTACTAATGTGTTTTCTCATGGTGCAGTAGAAATTCGTAGCATAGCTACAGGCAAGGAACTTAAAGTTAATAGGCACCGGTTGAAACCATATTATGAGAATTTCACTTTCGAAGTGGTGGAAGGAGCTAATTTTGTGGATGCACTCCCTCTGGAGGAGTCATAGAAAGCAAGGAGATAGTCGGGCTGACGAATTTAAACCAAGCGCTAAATGGGAGGAAACCCATAGGATGAGTATCTCTTGTCTTATTTTCATTTTCTTGTCCTGTTTTTATTTTATTTTTCTTATCTTGTATTTTATTTTTCTGATTTCTTGTCATATTTCATGCATGATTTCCCACCTTGACTTACTTTGGATGACTCAATTTACATTGAGGACAATGTAAAGTTTAAGTGTGGGGGAGTGGTTTAGCATTTGCATTGTAAAATTTTGAAAATTTTCAACTTTTGTGTAAAATAGTGAATGAAAACTCCAACTTGTAGTTAGTTTAGAGTCACATAGTATCCATGTCGCTAAGATTACATTGAGATTCTCATAAGAGTGACTGAACTTAGAGATGACAAAGAACATGATCGGGTTTCTTATTTGTATGAGAGTTAAAGTTGGATTTAACCATGCCAGTGGAAAATATGGTGCAGACTGAATTCGGTAGTAGAGTAGTGGTCCCCTATAGTGGAGACTACCCATGTTACATCATGAGAGGCACCGACCTTCATAATATTTGTACTTGTCTAAATATGTGCTTTTAGAGTGTGTGTCACCATACGTAAACTCCGGGTATAATGTGAGCTAACCAACCTCCCACCAATAGAAGCACTATTTTGATCTCTTGAGTGCTATTTTATCAATCATGATGGTGACATCGAATTGCTAACTTACATACCACTTGTAATCTTGTTCACAGTTAGCACCATCCACTTTATCTCTCTCTACACCAACAGGTCCATGAAAACACCATCATCATCAACAAGAGGAGCATCATAAATTCGAAGGAAAGTTGAAGACGTTCTAGGTTTGCAAGCAATAGTACAAAAATGAGAAAATTTCAGATTCAAGTATAGCAACAAGACAAGGAGCAAAATTTTTTACAAGTTGAAGACTATTGTACAAGCGTGAAGATTATCAAGATGAGAATTCAAGAAGTCTATGATATCTAGACATACGAGTTATGAAGAATCAAGCGGTAAAGTACTCACACCATGGCATTTGTACTTGCATTTTTATTTTATCTTTATTTGTATTTGTATTATATTCTCTTGTCTCAAAAAAAAAAAAAACTACTTGGGACATGGTTATCATTTTGCTAGTTCCCTTAAACAGAAAAAAAAAAAAAAAAAAGAGAAAAGAGAAAAGTTCATTAGGTTCATCATTAGTTTTAATTTTTTGTTTTCATTTTGTATTTACTTTATTTATCTTGCATTCAAAAAAAAAAATCATTGCATCATATTTTGGTTTGTTTAGTTCGTTTTTGGTTTTGTATTCATTCAATAAATCCAATGGAAGAAGAAATATCTATAATGAAGTTTCAAGCAACAAGGAATTAGAGGAAAGAGTCACATTATCAAGATTCTACGAAGTTCAAGAGTTATCATCAACAGTTGAAGACTGAAGACGTTTCTATGGATGCTGTGAGAGTGGTGCTAACCGCACGCCGAACGGATAACGAGGTAAGTAAGCATATTCCCACCTTCGTTAAGTGGTTGATTTCTTTCTTAGAGATCGTCGGAAAAAAGGGTTTTCAAAAATGAATAAAAGATGTGGGTTTTCAAAACAATTCGGAGGGTTTGCCTTCCTACTATTCAATGTGTCGCAGGATTCTCTCTTCATTCCTACCTGGACACATGTGTGACCCATAAAGAGCTGTTTATTATTGAGAGAAATTTTATAAAACCCTTTCTTGTGAGGCAGAGTCGAGACTTTCAATCATTCCGAACCCGAAATTCTTTCGATAAGGGATGGTTATTTCTCTCTCAACTTTTAAGAATGAGATTGTTTTCATATTTGTGTATAACTTCTTATAACTAGTGTGCAGAATTTCTATGTCTTCTTAGCGCATTGGATGCTATCATTTCGGAGAACTTGTAAGTTGGAAATATAGGTTTTGTAGGTAGACCTCTTGTAAACCTTCACGAGACTAAAAATCGTCCACTAGGGAGACCTAGGGGTTTAAAGTCTTGTTATTTGTGTTAAAAGTGACCGTAGCCTCGACGACACGGAGTTGTATGTATATTTTAGAATTTGTTTTGTTTGATTTGCTCGAGGACTAGCAAAGTCTAAGTGTGGGGGAATTTGATAGGTGTTGTAAACACCTTAATTATTATCTAGTATTTATGCTTTCTTTGATATTTATTTTGTAAAATATGCATCTTATGATTGCTTTTGAGTTTGTCGGGTACAATGGAGTCATTTAGAGCAAAAGTAAATGAAATCATTCATTTGGAGCGGAAAAGACAAAAAGAGAATTCACGGGCGATATGTGGAGCAGGCTAGCATGCGCAGCAAAGGAGATGAAGAATGAACGACCAGTGCTACGCAACTGATAGTTGAGCAAGAAAACAGAACATGATGTCAATTCTCTAGAACAGACAAGCCATATACAAAGTAGTTAAGCCCTTATCAAGGAGTATAGGGTACCAATATCAATTTTAATCATTACAGTCCTAAAACCTAGAGATTTCTCCTCATTATTGTGTTTGTCTGAAATTGAGAGACTAGAAGAAATAGAGGCGCAGTCGAGAGTAATTCAGAGATCCATGAAGTTATGGATCGGTGATGATGATGCGATGGTGATTCAAAGTTAGGGTTCGAATGAGTCGTGATCGATGGGGTTTTTAAGTTCGATTCATCTGCTGGTGAAAGCTTACACAGGTGATGATTTAAGATTTCAATTTAGGGTTTGTTTTTGAATCCGTTTAGATGGAAGAAATATTGAGGATGGCAACTGATTTCAAGAAGGGTTTGATAGAAATTGTAGAGGTAAAGGGTTTGTTGTTGAATCAGAAGATGGGTTTGATTGTTTATTTCGTCTGGAATTATGAATGGATGAGGTGAATTAAATTCGAGTTGGGAATGATTTGAAGAAGATATGTTGATTGGGAAGAAACAAAAACTAGGGTTTATGTTGTGAAACAAAGATGATGATTCTGCTGTTGCTGTAGTTGAATTGGCCAAGAACACATAGATGGGTTTTAACTGAATTTGATGATGGTGGTTGTTTCTGGGAGTTTGAGAACATGAGTGTTGAAATGATGTTGTTGTGTGTTGTGTAGAATGGTATTGTGGTTTGAGTTTCTGGTGGGTTATATTGCAGTTGGATGAAATGTTGTGTGGTTGGTAATGAGATGCTGCAATGACTGAAGTGCGGCTGGAGGTGGTGCTATAATGAGTACTATGATTACGATGAAGAACTAAAGTGAGTCTGGTGGGGTTGCAGTTCAGATTGCAGGGGAGAATGTATGTGGAAATGCAAGTAAAGATGAAGGAATGTCGGCTAAAATGGACAGCTCGGAGTGGTGTCACAGATGAACTAGAAGATGAAGTGATGGTCCATTACAGATTTGAAGCCGAGAACTTGGATGTTGTTGTGCAAAGATTTGAGCTTGTTTACAAGGTCAAGAAAATGGGAGGTTATGCTGTAAATTAAGTGCCGCGGATATTGAACTGAAGGGTGGTTACAAGGAATGTAGAGATGAGTTACAGTGAGTTATATGACAGATATTTGACTGATGGTTGAATGGAGAAGCTGGTGAAGATGCAGCTGGTCATATGGAAGTGAACTGGTGATGGCAGAGAATGATAGAACAAGAGATGGGTTTGGTGATAAATGGTGGTGGCAGATATTATGAGTGATATTTTGTGGTGAAGTTGAAGGCTACAAGCAGATTGCAGGTGGAGTTATAGTTGGATGGCATTGGTGTTGCAATGGCTATGCAGAGAGGATGCGACCAGTTATGGAAACTGAGCTCATTGCAGGTATATTGCAGTGTGGATGCAGTTCAGGTGGTTAAGTTCCAGTAGCTGTTGTGATGCAGCAACAATTGTAGAAATGGATTATGAAGTGCAGTGAGGTAAGCAACTGAAACTAGTGGTTCTGATGGTCTTGAGCAAATGGGTTGTGACTGATTACATTGATAGTTATAGGACTAGAGAATGCGTAAGTTGAGTTGCTGATAAGACATGGACAGATTTGGAATTGGACATGCAGCAACGGTTTGAGCCGAATTGTAGTAAAGTGTGGCTTGTGTTGTGAACTGCAAGATGTATTGCAGTGACAATGATGGGTGTTACAGATGGAATGAGGCGGTCATTGGCAAGAGAGATGATATTGCAGTTGCAGTAGGGGATCTCAAGAACTGGAGCTGCACTTGGAGTAGGAAGTATTGTGCAACTGAGAGAAATGGATTGTTGTTGGTTCAGGTGGAAATAACATTGCAGTGATGTTGTTGCTGCACAAAGGAGTATGTTGTACAGTGAGCTGTAGGTGCTGAGAAGTGTGCTGAGAAGTGTGCAGGGAAGGCACAGCCATTATGGCTGGGATGGAACTGAATAACGCATCATGGTGCAACATTAGCTGAAGCCTGTGCAAATTAACCCATTCAGCCTTGCCCAGTTAGCTCACTCAGCCAAATCAGGTGGATTCGGTCTTGACTCAGCTGACTCGGTGTTGACCCGAGTTCACTCAGTTGACCCAACCGAGCTGACTCGTTAACCAGTGACCGGGTGGACTTTTCCGGTCACATGAGCTCCGTTCCGGCGCCGGGTTCCGGCATACTTCCGGCAAAAAAACAGTTTTCCGGTGACTTATTTTTGGGACATATTTTCACATGGGTATTTCACACACATGAGCTTGGTGGACTTCTTGTTATTGGATTTTGGGCTTTGAAGACCTAATTTTGGAAAGTTGAAAAGCTATAAAAGGAAAAGTTTTTACTCTTTTTGGGAGATCGATTCTACTGGAGTTTTGGAGGAGAGCAGCGACTAGGGTTTGTTTTCGTTTATTTTTCATCATCTTCATTTCATTTTTATTATTGATTATGAATATGAATATGATGAATCCAAAAACTATGATTAGTTAATTTCAATTATTGGTTATGGGATATAAAGTGGATTTCACAAATAAGATTTGATTCAATGTATTAGTTTTGTCTCAATAATTTACTGTTTATGATTCATGGTTCATATTATTTATGATTTGATTATTTATTTGGTTGAGTCCGGAAGCAATCCGATTGCATTCATATCTAGAGCTATATTAGGGTTTTCAATACGAAAACGTTGTTTATCCCTGATTTTAAGTAGCATAAATGTGGGTAGTGCTTGTAGTGATATATCCTACAAGTCACATATAAATCATAACTTGGGTTAAATCGATTTAGTGCTTTTACACATTTTGATTGCCTTGATTAGTCTTATTCCAGAGAAGTTATTGCTTTTAGGGAGTTAAATCTTATTGTGCTTTTACACTTTAGGTTTCTTTCTGGGAAGAAGTCACATATGCATCTTTTAATGTGGTTGTGATGAAATAAGGGAAATAGTGGGATACTCTTGCGATTAACGTATCCTAGGACTTTCAGTAAATAAGAGATTAAAATTTCAATTCTAGTCATTGATGAGAACTCGAGTTTGTGAATGAAACTATCACGTGACCAATATCTTCTCTTTATTGATTACTTTTATTTTTACTTTGCTTTTAGTTTTTTTATATTGCTTCGAAATATCAACCCCCCCCTTTGGTTACTAAGAATCTGAAAATTTGCATAACAACAATAACCTCTCTGTGGATACGAACTCTTTCTTATCGCATACTACTTTTATCTTAGTTAAGTAAGAAAGTTAAATTATTTTTGCTCGGCTGACAACCGATCAGCATGTCAAATTGAATCTTGGGCATGGGCATGAAAGCAAACGCCTACGGTCTTGGGCATCTCAAAAATGATCCTAGACTTGAAAAGTTTAAACTTGGGCACGTAAAATTGAATCTTGGGAATGGGCAAGAAAGCACAATCATATGGTCTTGGGAATCTCAAAATTGATCCTAGACATGTCAAATTTAAACTTGGGCATGTAATATTGAATCTTGGGCATGGGCATGAAAGAACAAGCCTACTGTCTTGGGAATCTCAAAATTGATCCTATACGTGTCAAATTTATATTTGGGAATGTCAAATTGAATCTTGGGCATGGGCATGGATGCAAAAGCATGTGGTCTTGGGCATCTCAAAAATGATCCTTGATATGTCAAATTTAAACTTGGGCATGTCAAATTGAATCTTGGGCATGGGCATGAAAGTAAAAGCCTATGGTCTTCGGCACTTCAAAATTGAACATAGGCATGTCAAATTTAAACTTTGGCATGTCAAATTGAATCTTGGGCATGGGCATGAAAGCACAAGCCTACGGTCTTGGACACTGCAAAATTGATCATAGGCATGTCAAATTTAAACTTGGGCATGTCAAATTGAATCTTAGGCATAGGAATGAAAGCAAAAGCCTACCGTCTTGGGCATCTCAAAAATGATCCTAGACATGTCAAGTTTAAACTTGGGCACGTAAAATTGAATCTTGGGCATGGTCATGAAAGCACAAGCCTACGGTCTTAGGAAACTCAAAATTGATCCTAGACATGTCAAATTTAAACTTGGGCATGTTAAATTGAATCTTGGGCATGGGCATGGAACAAAAAGCCTATGGTCTTGGGCATCTCAAAAATGATCCTAGACATGTCAAATTTAAAGTTGGGCTTGTCAAATTGAATCTTGGGCATGGGCATGAAATCACAACCCTACGGTCTTGGGCACTTCAAAATTGATCATAGGCATGTCAAATTTAAACTTGGGCATGTAAAATTGAATCTTGGGCATGATCTTGAAAGCACAAGCCTATGGTCTTGGGAATCTCAAAATTGATCATAGACATGTCAAATTTAAACTTGGGCATGTCAAATTGAATCTTGGGCATGGGCATGGAAGCAAAAGCCTATGGTCTTGGGCATCTCAAAAATGATCCTAGACATATCAAATTTAAACTTGGGCATGTAAAATTGAATCTTGGGCATGGGCATGAAAGCACAATCCTACGGTCTTGGGAATCTCAAAATTGATCCTAGACACTTCAAATTTAAACTTAGGCACATAAAATTGAATCTTGGGCATGTGCATGAAAGCCTAAGCCTACGGTCTTGGGCATCTCAAAAATGAACCTAGACATGTAAAATTTAAACTTGGGCATGTCAAATTGAATCTAGGAAATGGGCATTAAGGCACAAGCCTACGGTCTAGGGCACTTCAAAATTGATCATAGGCATGTCAAATTTAAAGTTGGGCATGTCAAATTGAATCTTGGGCATGGGTATGGAAGCAAAAGCCTAAGGTATTGGGAATCTCAAAATTGATCCTAGACATGTCAAATTTAAACTTGGGCATATCAAATTGAATCTTGGGCTTGGACATGAAAGCAAAAGACTATGGTCTTGGGCATCTCAAAAATGATCCTAGACATGTCAAATTTAAACTTGGGCACGTAAAATTGAATCTTTAGCATGGGCTTGAAAGCACTAGCCTACGGTCCTGGGAATCTCAAAATTGATTCTAGACATGTCAAATTTAAACTTGGGCATGTCAAATTGAATCTTGGGCATGGGCATGAAAGCACAAGCCTACGGTCTTGGGAATTTCAAAATTGAACCTAGACATGTCAAATTTAAACTTGGAAATGTCAAATAGAATCTTGGGCATGGGCATGGAAGCACAAGCCTACGGTCTTGGGCATCTCAAAAATGATCCTAGGCATGTCAAATTTAAACTTGGGCATGTCAAATTGAATCTTGGGCATGGGCATGAAAGCATAAGCCTACGGTCTTGGGAATCTCAAAATTGATCCTAGACATGTCAAATTTAAATTTGGGCATGTAAAATTGAATCTTGGGCATTGGCATGAAATCACAAGCCTACTGTCTTGGGAATCTCAAAATTGATCCTAGACATGTCAAATTTATACTTGAGCATGTCAAATTGAATCTTGGGCATGGGAATGGAAGCAAAAGCCTATGGTCTTGGGCATCTCAAAAATGATCCTAGATTTTTCAAATTTAAACTTGGGAATGTCAAATTGAATCTTGGGCATGGGCATGAAAGCACAAGCCTACGTTCTTGGGCACTTCAAAATTGATCAGAGGCATGTCAAATTTAAACTTGGGCATGTCAAATTGAATCTTGGGCATGGGCATGAAAGCACAAGCCTACGGTCTAGGGCATCTCAAAATTGGTCATAGGCATGTCAAATTTAAACTTGGGCATGTTAAATTGAATCTTGGGCATGGGCATGAAAGCAAAAGCCTACGGTCTTGGGCATATCAAAAATGATCCTAGACATGTCAAGTTTAAACTTGGGCACGTAAAATTGAATCTTGGGCATGGGCATGAAAGCACAATCCTACGGTCTTGGGAATCTTAAAATTGATCCTAGACATGTCAAATTTAAACTTGGGCATGTAAAATTGAATCTTGGGCATGGGCATGAAAGCACAAGCCTACGGTCTTGGGCACTACAAAATTGATCATAGGCAAGTCAAATTTAAACTTGGGCATGTCAAATTGAATCTTGGGCATGGGCATGAAAGCACAAGCCTACGGTCTTGGGCATCTCAAAATTGATCATAGGCATGTCAAATTTAATCTTGGGCATGTCAAATTGAATCTTGGGCATGGGCATGAAAACAAAATCGTACGGTCTTGGGCATCTCAAAAATGATCCTAGACATGTCAAGTTTAAACTTGTGCACGTAAAATTGAATCTTGGGCATGGGCATGAAAGCACAATCCTACGGTCTTGGTAATCTCAAAATTGATCCTAGACATGTCAAATTTAAACTTGGGCATGTAAAATTGAATCTTGGGCATGGGCATGAAAGCACAAGCCTACTGTGTTGGGAATCTCAAAATTGATCCTAGACATGTCAAATTTATATTTGGGCATGTCAAATTGAATCTTGGGCATGGGCATGGAAGCAAAATCCTATGTTCTTGGGCATCTCAAAAATGATCCTAGACATGTCAAATTTAAACTTGGGAACGTAAAATTGAATCTTGGGAATGTGCATGAAAGCCTAAGCCTACGGTCTTGGGCATCTCAAAAATGAACCTAGACATGTAAAATTAAAACTTGGCCGTGTCAAATTGAATCTTCGAAATGGGCATTAAAGCACAAACCTACGGTCTAGGGCACTTCAAAATTGATCATAGGCATGTCAAATTTAAAGTTGGGCATGTCAAATTGAATCTTGGGCATGGGAATGGAAGCAAAAGCCTAAGGTCTTGGGAATCTCAAAATTGATCCTAGACATGTCAAATTTAAACTTGGGCATGTCAAATTGAATCTTGGGCATGGGCATGAAAGCAAAAGATTATGGTCTTGGGCATCTCAAAAATGATCCTAGACATGTCAAATTTAAACTTGAGCACGTAAAATTGAATCTTTAGCATGGGCTTGAAAGCACTAGCTTACGGTCCTGGGAATCTCAAAATTGATCCTAGACATGTCAAATTTAAACTTGGGCCCGTCAAATTGAATCTTGGGCATGGGCATGAAAGCACCAGCCTTCGGTCTTTGTCATAAACCTTCCATTTGTGTTTATGTTTTGGGCACCCCTTGTGTGTTAAGGGCACCCCGATAGTTCTGTTAGATAGGTTAACGGTGTTAGATAACTGTTAATCGAAGTGTGTCAACCACACGCGCGCTTGTGCACGTTTTCCCTGTGAGGGAGTGGTTATAGTCCGTACTCGTCTCTGTTTGAGACATGAAGAATTTGTTAATGAAATTTGCTTTTCTCTCCCAATTTCTCTTCTCATCTAAGTCTAATCTCTTTCCTTAGAGATTTTGAGTTGTTTCTGAACTAATTTGTAGTGTAGATCACTACAATTGGTATCCGATCACTCGATTCTGAGTGACCTGACTATCATGGTGAAAAACAAACTTGAGTCGGTGGATTTGGATAAGCAATTAGCTATTGTTCTTCAGGCTCAAGAAGTAGCAGCAAAGGCTTTGAAGAATTACCCATCTCGGGTGATTTTATCCAGATGCAAAGAAATTTTAGCAGCAGAATCCAAGAATCTACTATTATTGGAGTATCGGATGTATGTGGGTGAATCTGTTAATGAGGAATGGAAATCTAATTCAGCTGAAAGTTTTGAATTAATTGGATCTGTGTTGAAGAATGTGACGCTAATGGAGAAAGAAATCAGTCAAAAACTGGGGGAAACTCCTATTGATTCAAGTTCAGAAGAAGTCATTCTTAATTCTTCAGATAAAGATGATTCAGATAATCATGTGAGTTTTCAATTTCATGAAATTGCCAAAGCTGTAGTTAATGATTTTGTTAAGAAGAATTTCGTCGAATTGAGCAAGGAGAGTCTCAAACAGGTACTATTAACCCTAACTCACAGATTATCAATGGGTAATTGTTCCTCCAGTATTATGAATTCTTCTCATTGCTTATTCGATCGTGGAAAATACCAATTGAAGATTGATTCTAAATTGAGGTCTCCCTGTTGCATTGGTTTTCAATTTTTGGATAGATTATATAGGGAAATTGTTCAGAATCTTCTTTATCAAAGTGGGTATCAATCAAATGGGTTTTCTGGTGATTCAATTGGTTGTATGCTAGCGAATGAAGGTTTTATTGCTACTGCTTGGTATATGTTTGGTAGAATGCTTGAGTGTGAAATTATGAGGAGATTATTTGATCGAGGAAGAGATGGGTCTATTTTACTGGATCGATACACTGATGAAATTGTGTCGAATTTTATTCAATGGTGCCGGCTAGAATTTTTGCTGGTGATATCAAATACGTTTTTAATCTTTATAGATGATGACAATTGTTATTGTGAGAAGCTGTGTAGAGGTACGTGTCTTCGATGTGGCTTTGGTTTTGCTCAATTCTTATTTGATCGTGGTATACAAATTGAATCTGTTGAGAGGTGTTTTTCTTATAAGAGAAATATTCTCAAATTCTGCGTTGCTCCTTGTTTATTTGTTGGTAATGGATTGAAATTCGTGGAGGGTCATGATGGAAAATATGCTTATGAGCTTAATTTCAAACTTGGGTACCATTTCGCAGTGGTAATTCAGTCCACGAATGTGGTTCTGTTTGTTAAATACGGTGACCAAAGTGATGGCAGTAAGATGTTTGAGGGCTCAGTGTTTTTGTTGGTTAAAGAGATTAAGAATGGTGATGTCAGCAAGTTGTTTGATAAAGAATGGCAGCCTTGTAGTGTTGACTGGAAAATGTTGATAGTTCAAGTGGCAAAAGGAAGCTGGTCTGCAAATATGCAGGAATTATTCGATCAAATGCTTGATAAACATATCAGTCGCCATACACAACTGAAAGAGACTTGGGACGTAATCATTCGACAGTACAACCCATTGCCCCTATTAACAAGATATGAATTAATCTTGTTTACTTTCGGCTTATGGAATGTGAGACATGGTGGTGGTACTATCTGGATTCTCATTGAGTTACCTAGATCACTTGATTTTGATCAATTCAGAGAAGTGAATAATTTGAAGTACAGTATGGGTCCTGGAGAAGTATTTGTGATTATTTTAAGCTTATCAGCAGTCAAACATGGTTTATCCACATTTGTCAAAAGCTTATTGTTGAGTTTATTGTATGAACCACGGTGGTATTCCATCAAAGTGGAATCTTCTGAATGGATGAGTAGCCTGAACAAGGTTGTAGAAAATGAGGCAATGGAGGGAGGTTCTCTACATAGTACGAGAAAGTTGCAAGACAAGATTGAAACAAAAGAGGTTGTGAAAGCCGTTGAAAGAGCCTTGTCTGCTATGGGAATGAGGGGATCATTTTTATTCTCACCTATTAAATTCAAGTTAGTCGAACATGATTCGTGGGTCCTAAAAGAAAAGTCCAAACGGGCTCGACTGGGCACGACAGATCTAAGGGAGATGGTGATGATAACGCTTTTGGTTACCATTGTTATGCTATTGTTTGATTGCACCTGTCCTCATTATGTAGCTGACATGGGAATTTATAGAAATCCAGATGGTGCTGGTGTATGTGCTGAGAGACGAAAAATGTCAGATTTGGCTTCAGGCTTTGCTACTTATAAAAGAAAGTTATATAATGCAATGGCTGCTGATAGTGGAAAATCCATTCGCAGTCAGTTGTGTTCTTTCATTGTTGCTCAAATGGGCATTCGTATTGAGGATGTTGGAGCTCTGTATGTTGGACAATTAGAGGTTAGGGAGGAGAAGATTAAGGCATTATTGAAATGTACCGAGATGGGTATTCTAGCCTTGACTGTTGTTCGACAGTACTTCACTTGTCACACTCGAGTATTAGGTCTGTCATTTCCAAACAACAGATGCTATAGAGGAGTGGAGATCTGCAAACGAGTTATGGGAATCAAAATAATAACTAATGGTAGTGAGAGCATAACACAACAACTGTTGGAAGTAGTTAGTGAAGAAGCTGTTGGTGCTTGTACGCAGCTAAAAGATGCAGTTCTGAAGTGTACCTTCATGGTTATTCAGGTAAATGAGAAGATGACTAAGACAGTTCTCAGTTACACTTTGTTTGGTATTCACACCTCGGGTATTACTCTATATCACTTTTCTTGTCACAGTCGAGGGTTCTGGTTGTTATTTTGTGATAAGAGCCATTGTAGAAGAGTGCAACTTCAGGAAAGGAGAGTGGAAACTAAGAGAGGGATTAGAGAAGACAAAGTGTATAAGATGCTTAGTCAAATGCATGCAGAAGTGGTTGGTGTTGATAGCTGTGATACTGTTGGGGGATATCATATTGCAAGTAGCCAGCGTTTCCCTTTCTTATTATTAAGTCACCCAGCTTCAGCTTACACAGTTGATAGTAGAATTGCCATTTATCACAAGAATGTTACATTAGTTACTATCACTGCCATTCTGCAAATGGGTTTAGCTAGAGTTAACATCATATCTAACTCAAAACTGATGAGGGGTTACATCCAGGTGATATCTAAGGAACACAGGGAGCAGCACGAAGGAAGTAGAGATTTGCAAATCAAGCTTAGCTCTGTAGAAGTGACACTTGCATTCCCCTACTGGTTGGCTGCACAATCTTGGCCCTATGATGTAGTTGTATTCATGGTGATGGGATTAGCCTTGTTCCTCATGGATGTGTGGAGTACCAGAAGCCCACGCATTGGGTCACGCTGGTTCCAACAACTCTCATTGCATCAATCCACATTATTACCTGGTATGCTAACTGTCTATATAAAAACAGAGACACCATATGGTTTTCATACCATTTATGCTCATGTGCTTATAAAGTCAGTAGCATTCTACTAAGACCCACCAGAGAGTGAAGATGAAGAGAGTGGGCTTGCTTACTGAAATTTTAAGATTGAGGTTTGAGCCCAGTCTCTTGTGGGCCTTGATGCTGAAAATTTTAAAGGACTCAACTCTTATGTTGATGATAAGAAGTTGCCACAGCTATGAATTCCATCAAGAGCTCAACTCTTTTTCCATATCCTCCATCCTTGAGGACAAGGATGATTTGAAGGAGTGGAATTTGTCATAAACCTTCCATTTGTGTTTATGTTTTGGGCACCCCTTGTGTGTTAAGGGCACCCCGATAGTTCTGTTAGATAGGTTAACGGTGTTAGATAACCGTTAATTGAAGTGTGTCAACCACACATGCGCTTGTGCACGTTTTCCCTGTGAGGGAGTGGTTATAGTCTGTACTCGTCTCTGTTTGAGACATGAAAAATTTGTTAATGAAATTTGCTTTTCTCTCCCAATTTCTCTTCTCATCTAAGTCTAATCTCTATCCTTAGAGATTCTGAGTTGTTTCTGAACTAATTTGTAGTGTAGATCACTATAATCTTGGGCACTTCAAAATTGATAATAGGCATGTTAAATTTAAACTTGGGCATGTCAAATTGAATCTTGGGCATGGGCATGAAAGCACAAGCCTACGGTCTTGGGCACTGCAAAATTGATCATAGGCATGTCAAATTTAAACTTGGGCATGTCAAATTGAATCTTGGGCATGGGCATGAAAGCACAAGCCTATGTATGCGTGTCGTAACCACAACAAATTAATTAATACTTTACTACCTAATTAACAAGTAATATAGGGTAGTCAAGGTCGATCCCACGAGGAGCACGAGATTCTAGTTGTAAAATTGTCACACAAAGGGGGGTATTAAAAAGAATTTGAGAAAGTAAATAAAATAAACAAAGCAATTAAAAGGAAATCAATAAGAGAGATTAGATCAAGGAATCCTTCTTCGCTGCAAAACAATGATTAAAGTTATGTTCTTTTCCACTTCTTATTAGTCACAAATTATCACCAACCGTGGGTATAGCAACTAGATCGACTGCTAACCCCAAAATCCCTTATATCACCGGATACGGAAGTTCTCGACTACCGGATTCTATTCACCAAACCACCTAGTAGTAGATCACTCAAGATGTAATTTAGTTAAACGCGTTAAGATTTATGAATTTATTAGGTTGATATTAGTAGTTAAACTCTTAGATCAAGGTCCACTTGCTAACGTTGTTTCCACACACAATTGCTCCACGGAATCCCTCCGCAAGGTCTTGTGTTTGCTACCTGTGTAAAGAGTCAAGAAACGATTACTTATCCCCCAACTTTCACTAGCTATAGAATAATTAACAAATCAATTTAGCGTGCACTCTAAACGACCTATCAATCAATCATGAATGCTTACACATTCCTGTTAGTAAAAACAAACGATAATCATATGAAAAACTTTAAAGTAGAATTGAAACAAAACTCAAACCATATGTCAAGAACTAGGAATTCATCCTCAATCAAATTAGTTACTCATGCTTAAGAAGTTCACACAAAGAGAAAAGTATTGTGTGTGTAAAAGTGTGCAAAAGTATTGTAAAAGATGTGTGTATCTAAGTGCATCTATATGTCAATGTGTATGGAAGTGTAGAAGTTCTTCTCTATTTATAGGCTTCAATGTTCTCCATATCTTCTAAGGAATAGAATCCCTTTCCTTTTGTAGCTCAATTTCCAAATCCAAGCCTTTCTCAAATCTTCCATCTCCTCTTTCCAAATCCAAGCCAAATTCTTCATTCAATTCCAAGTCCAACTCTTCACATCCCATGAGAGAAATCCACACAAAATTCTGCAACTTTTGCTCGCCGGAAAACTGGGTTTTTTGGCCGGAAATAGGCCGGAATCCGTCACCGCCGGCAACATGAAAATTCTACTCCGGTAAGGAATATTCTGTCACCAACGATTATGATTAACGGTCAAAGAGGTCAACCATCAGTCAAACTATTAGTCAAAGGTCAAAGGAGAAGTAAGTCAATTTAGTCAGTTCGTCTAGTCGTGGTCTTCTTGGATCTAACTTATCCGAGTCAAATCATTGGATCGATCATCGGACGTCTGGATCGGTCCCATCGGCTCATCGAGTTAACTCACCGGAATAGAAATCCCGCCGAGTTCCGTTTGATTACAGGATTTTCCAGGCCAACTTCAGCCTTTTTCTTTGGTCTTCTCTGCGCAATTCCTAGCATTCATCTACCAAATTATTTCAAGCACACATTCATTCAACAACAGGATTCACTCATTATCGGATTAATCGACAATGACTACGATTCTGTTCGGCATTACCAACTTACTAACAATGAAGAATTCAGGGGAATCTCATCCATTCGACTTCATCAACAACTGCTTCAATCATCACCACCTTTACAAACCCATTAACACTTCATCATCCATCTAATCCACTGTGTCCGGTACCACCACCATCTCTATTTTTCTTTTATTGAACAACAACAAATCTTCATCCTCATACCCATGAAATTCAACAGTATCATTTGGGTTCTTCAATTCTCTGCCTCTGAACCAACAACAGTAGCATCTTCAATGATCAAACAAACCCTAATTCAATTCTACCGAAACCCGTCTCGATCTGTGGCTTAACAGAAAAATCTTTCAATTCAATTCATCGAGACCATCACTTTGGAACCCTAATTAACCACCACAATACTGACTTCTCGATATCAACTCACGATCACCAACAGACGAACCCATTCAAATCGAAAACCCATTAATACATCAACAGATTTAAATCAAACCCTTTTCGATTTTGTTGCTTCAATCCACCGCTGCATCTCGAATTTCATCTTAATAATAACACCAACCATTTCGAACCCTAAAACTTCTGTTCTTGATCTCCTTTTCGATTTCTCGATCTAGTTTTGGTCAGCTGCTGTTCTTCCTTTAATTTTATCAGGAGGATACGAAATTGATTTGGGATGAATGAACTTTTCTCGATTTAGGGCTAAGTCGATCCTTGGTGTGGATTTAACGCCCAAGATAAGATCCACCCAAACTGGGTGCTAACACACATGTTTTCTGGATAAGGGGCACCCAGTGATAATTACACCCTTGGATAACTGATAAGGGTTACCCTAATAGAAGCCCCTTAACCACAACTGATCTTTGTTTAGTACTCCTCCAAATAGTGTATGCCATTTAACCTTAGCTGGACTCCAGATAGTGCTCGCCCTATAAAATGACGATTATGCCCTTTTTGCTCGATTTTGGTGATTCCTTCTTCTTTTCGTCCGTGCGACTCCAGAGTACCTAATAGCTCAAAAACACACGTAAAATACATAATTTACAAGAAAAAATAGCAAAGAAAGCATAAACTACTAGATAGTAAATTAGGTGTATTTTACACCTATCAGCCTACACTCTTAGGAATCTCAAAATTGATCCTACACATGTCAAATTTAAACTTTGGCATGTCAAATTGAATCTTGAGCATGGGCATGGAAGCAAAAGCCTACGGTCTTGGGCATCTCAAAATTGATCCTAGACATATCAAGTTTAAAATTAGGCACGTAAAATTGAATCTTGGGCATGGGCATGAAAGCACAAGCCTACGGTCTTAGGAATCTCAAAATTGATCCTAGACATGTCAAATTTAAACTTGGGCATGTCAAATTGAATCTTGGGCATGGGCATGAAAGCACAAGCCTACGGTCTTGGGAATCTCAAAATTTGATCCTAGACATGTCAAATTTAAACTTGGGAATGTCAAATAGAATCTTGGGCATGGACATGAAAGCACAAGCCTACGGTCTTGGGCATCTAAAAAATGATCCTAGGCATGTCAAATTTAAACTTGGGCATGTCAAATTGAATCTTGGGCATGGGCATGAAAGCACAAGCCTACGGTCTTGGGAATCTCAAAATTGATCCTAGACATGTCAAATTTAAACTTGGGCATGTAAAATTGAATCTTGGGCATGGGCATGAAAGCACAAGCCTACTTTCTTGGGAATCTCAAAATTGATCCTAGACATGTCAAATTTATACTTGGGCATGTCAAATTGAATCTTGGGCATGGGAATGGAAGCAAAAGCCTACTTTCTTGGGAATCTCAAAATTGATCCTACACATGTCAAATTTAAACTTTGGCATGTCAAATTGAATCTTGAGCATGGGCATGGAAGCAAAAGCCTACGGTCTTGGGCATCTCAAAAATAATCCTAGACATGTCAAATTTAAACTTGGGCACGTAAAATTGATTCTTGAGCATGGGCATTAAAGCACAAGCCTACGGTCTTGGGCACTTCAAAATTGATCATAGGCATGTCAAATTTAATGTTGTGCATGCCAAATTGAATCTTGGGCATGGGCCTGGAAGCAAAAGCCTAAGGTCTTGGGAATCTAAAAATTGATCCTAGACATGTCAAATTGAATCTTGGGCATGGGCATGAAAGAAAAATCCTATGGTCTTGGGCATCTAAAAAATGTTCCTAAACAATTTTAACTTGGGCACGTAAAATTTCATCTTGGGCATGGGCATGAAAGCAAAAGCCTACGGTCTTGAGAATCTCAAAATTGATCCTAGCCATGTCAAATTTAAACTTGGGCATGTCAAATTGTATCTTGGGCATGGGCATGGAAGCACGAGCCTTCTATCTTGGGTACTTCAAAATTGATCATAGGCATGTCAAATTTAAACTTGGGCATGTCAAATTGAATCTTGGGCGTGGGCTTGAAAGCACAAGCCTATGGTCTTGGGAATCTCAAAATTGATCCTAGACATGTCAAATTTAAACGTGGGCATATCAAATTGAATTTTGGGCACGGGCATGGAAGCAAAATCCTATGGTCTAGGGCATCTCAAAAATGATCCTAGACATGTCAAATTTAAACTTGGGCATGGACATGAAAGTACAAGCCTACGGTCTTGGGAATCTCAAAATTGATCCTAGACATGTCAAATTTAAACTTGGGCACGTAAATTGAATCTTGGGCATGTGCATGAAAGCCTAAGCCTACGGTCTTAGGCATCTCAAAACTAATCTAGACATGTAAAATTTAAACTTGGACATGTCAAATTGAATCTTGGAAATGGGCATTAAATCACAAGCCTACGGTCTAGGGCACTTCAAAAATGATCATAGGCATGTAAAATTTAAAGTTGGGCATGTCAAATTGAATCTTGGGCATGGGAATGGGAGCAAAATCCTAAGGGCTTGGGAGTCTCAAAATTGATCCTAGACATGTCAAATTTAAACTTGGGCATGTCTAATTGAATCTTGGGCATGGTCATGAAAGCAAAAGACTATGGTCTTGGGCATCTCAAAAATGATCCTAGACATGTCAAATTTAAACTTGGGCACGTAAAATTGAATCTTGGGCATGGGCTTGAAAGCACAATCCTACGGTCCTGGGAATCTCAAAATTGATCCTAGACATGTCAAATTTAAACTTGGGCATGTCAAATTGAATCTTGGGCATGGGCATGAAAGCACAAGCCTACTTTCTTGGGAATCTCAAAATTGATCCTAGACATGTCAAATTTATACTTGGGCATGTCAAATTGAATCTTGGGCATGGGAATGGAAGCAAAAGCCTATGGTCTTGGGCATCTCAAAAATGATCCTAGACATGTCAAATTTAAACTTTGGCATGTCAAATTGAATCTTGGGCATGGGCATGAAAGCACAAGCCTACGGTCTTGGGCGCTTCAAAATTGGTCATAGGCATGTGAAATTTAAACTTAGGCATGTCAAATTGAATCTTGGGAATGGGCATGAAAGCACAAGCCTACGGTCTTGGGCATTGCAAAATTGATCATAGGCATGTCAAATTTAAACTTGGGCATGTCAAATTGAATCTTGGGCATGGGCATGAAAGCAAAAGCCTACGGTCTTGGGCATCTCAAAAATGATCCTAGACATGTCAAATTTAAACTTGGGCACGTAAAATTGATTCTTGAGCATGGGCATGAAAGCACAAGCCTACGGTCTTGTGCATCTCAAAAATGATCCTAGACATGTCAAATTTAAACTTGGGCATGTAAAATTGAATCTTGGGCATGGGCATGGAAGCAAAAGCCTATGGTCTTGGGAATCTCAAAATTGATCATATACATGTCAAATTTATATTTTGGAATGTCAAATTGAATCTTGGGCATGGGCATGGAAGCAAAAGCCTAAGGTCTTGGGCATCTCAAAAATGATCCTAGACATGTCAAAATTAAACTTAGGCATGTCAAATTGAATGTTGGGCATGGGCATGAAAGCACAAGCCTACGGTCTTGGGCACTTCAAAATTGATCATAGGAATGTTAAATTGAAACTTGGGAATGTCAAATTGAATCTTGGGCATGGGCATGAAAGCACAAGCCTACGGTCTTGGGCACTTCAAAATTGATCATAGGCATGTCAAATTTAAACTTGGGCATGTCAAATTGAATCTTAGGCATGGGCATGAAAGCAAAAGCCTACGGTCTTGGGCATCTCAAAAATGATCCTAGACATGTCAAGTTTAAACTTGGGCACGTAAAATTGAATCTTGGGCATGCGCATGAAAGCACAAGCCTACGGTCTTCGGAATCTCAAAATTGATTCTAAACATGTCAAATTTAAACTTGGGCATGTCAAATTGAATCTTGGGCATGGGCAAGGAACCAAAAGCCTACGGTCTTGGGCATCTCAAAAATAATCCTAGACATGTCAAGTATAAACTTGGGAAAGTCAAATTGAATCTTGGGCATGGGCATGGATAAAAAATCCTATGGTCTTGGGCATCTCAAAAATGATCCTAGACATGTCAAATGTAAACTTGGGCATTTCAAATTGAATCTTGGGCATGGGAATGAAAGCACAAGCCTACGGTCTTGGGCACTTCAAAATTGATCATAGGCATGTCAAATTTAAACTTGGGCATGTCAAATTGAATCTTGGGCATGGGCATGAAAGCACAAGCCTACGGTCTTCGGCATTGCAAAATTGATCATAGGCATGTCAAATTTAAAGTTGGGCATGTCAAATTGAATCTTGGGCATGGACATGAAAGCAAAAGCCTACGGTCTTGGGCATCTCAAAAATGATCATAGACATGTCAAGTTTAAACTTGGGCACGTAAAATTGAATCTTGGGCATGGGCATGAAAGCAAAAGCCTAAGGTCTTGGGCATCTCAAAAATGATCCTAGACATGTCAAATTTAAACTTGGGCACGTAAAATTGAATCTTGGGCATGGGCATAAAAGCACAAGCCTACGGTCTTGGGAATTTCAAAATTGATCCTAGACATGTCAAATTTAAACTTAGGCATGTCAAATTGAATCTTGGGCATGGGCATTGAAGCAAAAGCCTATGGTCTTGGGCACCTCAAAGATGATCCTAGACATGTCAAATTTAAACTTGGGCATGTAAAATTGAACCTTGGACATGGGCATTAAAGCACAAGCCTACGGTCTTGGGCACTTCAAAATTGATCATAGGCATGTCAAATTTAATGTTGTGCATGCCAAATTGAATCTTGGGCATGGGCCTGGAAGCAAAAGCCTAAGGTCTTGGGAATCTAAAAATTGATCCTAGACATGTCAAATTGAATCTTGGGCATGGGCATGAAAGAAAAATCCTATGGTCTTGGGCATCTAAAAAATGTTCCTAAACAATTTTAACTTGGGCACGTAAAATTTCATCTTGGGCATGGGCATGAAAGCAAAAGCCTACGGTCTTGAGAATCTCAAAATTGATCCTAGCCATGTCAAATTTAAACTTGGGCATGTCAAATTGTATCTTGGGCATGGGCATGGAAGCACGAGCCTTCTATCTTGGGTACTTCAAAATTGATCATAGGCATGTCAAATTTAAACTTGGGCATGTCAAATTGAATCTTGGGCGTGGGCTTGAAAGCACAAGCCTATGGTCTTGGGAATCTCAAAATTGATCCTAGACATGTCAAATTTAAACGTGGGCATATCAAATTGAATTTTGGGCACGGGCATGGAAGCAAAATCCTATGGTCTAGGGCATCTCAAAAATGATCCTAGACATGTCAAATTTAAACTTGGGCATGGACATGAAAGTACAAGCCTACGGTCTTGGGAATCTCAAAATTGATCCTAGACATGTCAAATTTAAACTTGGGCACGTAAATTGAATCTTGGGCATGTGCATGAAAGCCTAAGCCTACGGTCTTAGGCATCTCAAAAACTAATCTAGACATGTAAAATTTAAACTTGGACATGTCAAATTGAATCTTGGAAATGGGCATTAAATCACAAGCCTACGGTCTAGGGCACTTCAAAAATGATCATAGGCATGTAAAATTTAAAGTTGGGCATGTCAAATTGAATCTTGGGCATGGGAATGGGAGCAAAATCCTAAGGGCTTGGGAGTCTCAAAATTGATCCTAGACATGTCAAATTTAAACTTGGGCATGTCTAATTGAATCTTGGGCATGGTCATGAAAGCAAAAGACTATGGTCTTGGGCATCTCAAAAATGATCCTAGACATGTCAAATTTAAACTTGGGCACGTAAAATTGAATCTTGGGCATGGGCTTGAAAGCACAATCCTACGGTCCTGGGAATCTCAAAATTGATCCTAGACATGTCAAATTTTAACTTGGGCATGTCAAATTGAATCTTGGGCATGGGCATGAACGCAAAAGCCTACGGTCTTGGGAATCTCTAAAATAATCCTAGAATGTCAAGTTTAAACTGGGTCACGTAAAATTGAATCTTGGGCATGGGCATGAAAGCACAAGCCTACGTTCTTAGGAATCTCAAAATTGATCCTAGACATGTCAAATTTAAACTTGGGCATGTCAAATTGAATCTTGGGCATCTCAAATATGATCCTAGACATGTCAAATTTAAAGTTGGACATGTCAAATTGAATCTTGGGCATGGGCATGAAAGCACAAGCCTACGGTCTTGGGCACTTCAAAATTTATCATAGGCATGTCAAATTTAAACTTGGGCATGTAAAATTGATCCTAGACATGTCAAATTTAAACTTGGGCATGTCAAATTGAATCTTGGGCATGGGCATGGAAGCAAAATCCTATGGTCTTGGGCACCTCAAAAATGATCCTAGACATGTCAAATTTAAACTTGGTCATGTAAAATTGAACCTTGGACATGGGAACTGATAAGCACGTATGTGCTACATTTTATACCCATATTTATATTAGCTAGGACTCGATATTTTAACTAATAACCCTGTTTTGGTGCTTTTGTAGAAAGTATAGACAATTCCGTCGCTCGTACGGATAAGTGGCTAAAATGGAAGCTCTATTTTCACTCACATCACCTATTGGTGGTGGTCTTCCTTGGTACCTGATTATGTGGTGGAACCGCACAAGCCAGCCACATCTTAGCCTGACGTCAACACAATACATAGATTTTTGTTTATCTGGTCAACAAGTGGAGGACTAAGAAATAGTGAACGTGTCCTTCAAATCCCACCCACAGCATTTTCATTTCTTATTAATTATATCGGGGTGTACCAAGAAAAGATTATTTCTCACATGGACAGTGAAGCAGGTATTGTTTACATGGCAAGAAGCATCAGGTAGAGAAGACTCTCGGCTAAACGAGATGAGATGAAGTAGATGGAGCGATGTGTGGTTGACTTTGAGCCAAAAGAAGTAAGAAGGCAGTGAAGAAATGGGTTGGTTGTGAACTGAGACAGAGCTGTAGTTGCCGAGAAACATCAACGTACCAGTTGTGCATTTGATGGCTGAGATGCTCTGCAGGCGTAAAGAAGATGGAATCAAGTTCCAGGACCTGACGGCAGTTGGACAATGGAACTGATAGGAGATTATTAGCATGGTTCGAGTTCTAGAAGGGATGGCACTAAGATGGTGCAAGTTGCAACTAGTGGTCAGTCTGGTAAGGAGAGAAAGGTGAGTTGGCCGGTGGTTAGATGGGATTGATGGCTAGCTGCACGGATTGGAACTTGGTGTGTGGTCGTGGACCTGAGAAAAGGGACTTGTTTCCTTTCTGGTCATTGTGATGATCAAAATTTATGGTCATAAAAGAATATAAAACAAAATATGGTTTGGAGGGAAAGTATACAGGAGCACGTGCAAGCCAAGTTATGATTGGTCAGTTTGTTAATGGTGTCGACATAGTGGATATTTGTTTCCCATTATTTCTCAATTCTTTCCACGATATTAGTTGGAAGATGGAGACAAAAACACGGAAGGTGAACAGGCATTTGGGGAATTAATTAAATTGGTGATGTGTAGGAGTAAGTGACATGGCACTATATCATTGGCTGGGAAAGAAGAAAATGACATCATTCCACAAGGGTTGGTGATCACCGATAAGAGGGGCCTCTGAAGTTCACACCAGGGGAGTTTTTGGGGAGAGAGAGATCCGAGAGCCGAACGGAGCAACACTACTTTTCATTCTTTCTTTTTTGTAATAATGAGGGGCTAAACCCAACACTGGGTCGATGGAGGAAACCGAACTACACATGGGTGAATTAATTCTATTTTCTATTTGACTTTTGCACTTATTTTGAATTGATTTATGATTCGATAAAATTAGTTGTGATTCAATTAGATAGGTTATGCTTTGAATTAAGATAATCTATGCTTAGGGGATACAGTTAATGTTTTGACGATCTACTGTGGCAAAACAAGAGTCGGTGTTTTATGAGCGATAATTGTTGAGAATGAATAATGAACCTCGTGTTGTGACTTCGGTGGAATCTTAGACCCAGTGACTCTCTTATATTTATTATTTTCTTTAAGCCTTTTAATTTAATCTTAACAACATCCGAGAGAACGAATCTTAATCACTACTACAAAAGTTCGGAAAAACCTTAAATCATTTTGGCGCCGTTGCGACGCGGAATTGTTTTTAGATTATTAATTTTTAGGTTTATTTTAATTTTCTACAGTATTTTCTTTTAATTTTAATTTTAATTTTTTCCTTTTTATGCGTTTCTTTTTCTATTCCTTTTCAGGATGATGACTTCTTCTGAGGAGACGTCGTCTACGATGACGCTGGCGGAATATATGCGCAGAAATTCAAATCATCAGGCAACTTCATCAGAGATGACTCTTGGTGAATATATGCATAGGAAACGGTATGGAGTTTCTGCTCCACATGAGGTACGTGAAGAATCTCCGTTAGAGATATATGAGAAGTATTATAAACACACGCCACTTAGTTTGGAACAATGACTGAGAATATTGGAATGCCAAAAATTATTTAATGACGACGATGATGAATCTGATAGTGACTCTTTGTCCCAGATTGAACATATATATGACCATGTGGATGATTGTGTGGAGGATTCGCCTAATTCCATAGATGAATCTACCTCACAAGATCATTCACCCGACTTAGCGGTTGTTTCTAGACCCCTAGAATTCCAAAAGTTACCTAATTTGGGGTTAGAATTGTGTGCTTCTAAAATTTTATTGAAATACTTTTCATCTAAGTACCCAGACGACTTGCCTATTCCTGATTTCGTGCCTGAATCAATTAATATTTCCCCAGTTTCAATAGAATCCCCATACTTTGTTCTTTACGCACTTCCATGTGCAGTAAAAACTTGGTTTAGGGGTAAATTTTGTTTTCTGACAGTTTCAATGTCCTATTTTTTCCATAAAATAATTGTGAAGCTGTCATTTGTAAATATTGTATTTTGGGTCGATCCCCAAGTTTTCAGGTTATTAGTTTACGGGGATCTTGTATGTACATTCAAGTAGGTATAATTATTTGTTTATTTATTTTTATTTTTATTTCCCATCTTAATTTTTACGTTGGATGACTCAATTACATTGAGGACAATGTAATATTTAAGTGTGGGGGAGTGGTTAACGTTTTATTTTTCTGTTTCAGGAATTTTCTTGCTTATCATGACCAGCTGTGGAGCGGGTCTCTAAAAAAAATAAAAAAAATTGATGACCAGCTGTGTAGCGGGTCTTAAAAAAAAATTATCATGATTGTTAGGGTTATGACCAGCTGTGTGGCTGGTCTATTTTTATGCATTTCTTTATTATGACCAGCTATGTAGCGGGTCTTTTCTTTTCTTGCTTGTTATGACCAGCTGTGTAGCGGGTCTCTAAAAAAATGTGTCTTGTGTATCTGGCAATTGTCATGACCAGCTGTGTAGCGGGTCTAAGTCTCTTAATTTATGACCAGCTGTGTAGCGGGTCAATTTTCTTGTTTTGCTCGGGACTAGCAAAATATAAGTGTGGGGTGTTGATAAGCACGTATGTGCTACATTTTATACCCATATTTATATTAGTTAGGACTCGATATTTTAACTAATAACCCTGTTTTGGTGCTTTTGTAGAAAGTATAGACAATTCCGTCGCTCGTACGGATAAGAGGCTAAAATGGAAGATCTATTGTCACTCACATCACCCATTGGTGGTGGTCTTCCTTGGTACCTGATTATGTGGTGGAACCGCACAAGCCAGCCACATCTTAGCCTGATGTCAACACAATACATAGATTTTTGTTTATCTGGTCAACAAGTGGAGGACTAAGAAATAGTGAACGTGTCCTTCAAATCCCACCCACAACATTTTCATTTCTTATTAATTATATCGGGGTGTACCAAGAAAAGATTATTTCTCACATGGACAGTGAAGCAGGTGTTGTTTACATGGCAAGAAGCATCAGGTAGAGAAGACTCTCGGCTAAACGAGATGAGATGAAGTAGATGGAGCGATGTGTGGTTGACTTTGAGCCAAAAAAAGTAAGAAGGAAGTGAAGAAATGGGTTGGTTGTGAACTGAGACAGAGCTGTAGTTGCCGAGAAACATCAACGTACCAGCTGTGCATTTGATGGCTGAGATGCTCTGCAGGCGTAAAGAAGATGGAATCAAGTTCCAGGACCTGACGACAGTTGGACAATGGAACTGATAGGAGATTATTAGCATGGTTCGAGTTCTAGAAGGGATGGCACTAATATGGTGCAAGTTGCAACTAGTGGTCAGTCTGGTAAGGAGAGAAAGGTGAGTTGGCCGGTGGTTAGATGGGATTGATGGCTAGCTGCACGGATTGGAACTTGGTGTGTGGTCGTGGACCTGAGAAAAGGGACTTGTTTCCTTTCTGGTCATTGTGATGATCAAAATTTATGGTCATAAAAGAATATAAAACAAAATATGGTTTGGAGGGAAAGTATACGGGAGCACGTGCAAGCCAAGTTATGATTGGTCAGTTTGTTAATGGTGTCGACATAGTGGATATTTGTTTCCCATTATTTCTCAATTCTTTCCACGATATTAGTTGGAAGATGGAGACAAAAACACGGAAGGTGAACAGGCATTTGGGGAATTAATTAAATTGGTGATGTGTAGGAGTAAGTGACATGGCACTATATCATTGGGGTGATGTGTAGGAGTAAGTGACATGGCACTATATCATTGGCTGGGAAAGAAGAAAATGACATCATTCCACAAGGGTTGGTGATCACCGATAAGAGGGGCCTCTGAAGTTCACACCAGGGGAGTTTTTAGGGAGAGAGAGAGCCGAGAGCCGAACGGAGCAACACTACTTTTCATTCTTTCTTTTTTGTAATAATGAGGGGCTAAACCCAACACTGGGTCGATGGAGGAAACCGAACTACACATGGGTGAATTAATTCTATTTTCTATTTGACTTTTGCACTTATTTTGAATTGATTTATGATTCGATAAAATTAGTTGTGATTCAATTAGATAGGTTATGCTTTGAATTAAGATAATCTATGCTTAGGGGATACAGTTAATGTTTTGACGATCTACTGTGGCAAAACAAGAGTCGGTGTTTTATGAGCGATAATTGTTGAGAATGAATAATGAACCTCGTGTTGTGACTTCGGTGGAATCTTAGACCCAGTGACTCTCTTATATTTATTATTTTCTTTAAGCCTTTTAATTTAATCTTAACAACATCCGAGAGAACGAATCTTAATCACTACTACGAAAGTTCGGAAAAAACTTAAATCAGGAACTAAAGCACAAGCCTACAGTCTTGGGCACTTCAAAATTGATCATAGGCATGTAAAATTTAATGTTGGGCATGCCAGATTGAATATGGGCCTGGAAGCAAAAGCCTAAGGTCTTGGTAATCTCAAAATTGATCATAGACATGTCAAATTTAAACTTGGGCATGTCAAATTGAATCTTGGGCATGAGCATGGAAGCAAAAGCCTAAGGTCTTGGGAATCTCAAAATTGATCCTAGACATGTCAAATTTAAACTTGGGCATGTCAAATTGAATCTTGGGCATGGGCATGAAAGCAAAATCCTATGGTCTTGGGCATCTAAAAAATGTTTCTAGACATGTCAAATTTAAACTTGGGCATGCAAAATTGAATCTTGGGCATGGGCATTAAAGCACAAGCCTACAGTCTTGGGAATCTCAAAATTGATCATAGGCATGTCAAATTTAAACTTGGACATGTCAAATTTAATCTTGGAAATGGGCATTAAAGCACAAGCCTACTGTCTAGGGCAATTCAAAATTGATCATAGGCATGTCAAATTTAAAGTTGGGCATGTCAAATTGAATCTTGGGCATGGGAATGGAAGCAAAAGACTAAGGTCTTGGGAATCTCAAAATTGGTCCTAGACATGTAAAATTAAACTTGGGCATGTCAAATTGAATCTTGGGCATGTGCATGAAAGCAAAAGAATATGGTCTTGGGCATCTCAAAAATGATCCTAGACATGTCAAATTTAAACTTGGGCACGTAAAATTGAATCTTGGGCATGAGCTTGAAAGCACAAGCCTACGGTCCTGGGAATCTCAAAATTGATCCTAGACATGTCAAATTTGAACTTGGGCATGTCAAATTGAATCTTGGGCATGGGCATGGAAGCAAAAGCCTATGGTCTTGGGAATCTCAAAAATGATCCTAGACATGTCAAATTTAAACTTAGGCATGTCAAATTGAATCTTGGGAATGGGCATGAAAGCACAAGCCTACGGTCTTGGGCACTTCAAAATTGATCATAGGCATGTCAAATTTAAACTTGGGCAATTCAAATTGAATCTTGGGCATGGGCATGAAAGCACAAGCCCACGGTCTTGGGCACTGCAAAATTGATCATTACTTGTAGACTTTTCTATGTGAGACAGATTTGTTTATTAAAGTCTTCGACTTTGGGTCGTAGCAACTCTTGGTTGTGGGTGAGATCAGCTAAGGGAATCAAGTACGCAGTATCCTGCTGGGATCAGAGGCGTAGGAGCATAATTGTACCTTGGATCAGTGTAAGATTGGTTGGGGTTCAACTACAGTCCAGACCGAAGTTAATTTGGAGTAGGCTAGTGTCTATAGCGGCTTAATTCAATGTATGTTTAACCTGGATTAGGTCCCATGGTTTTTTGCGGTTTCCTCGTTAACAAAATTCTGGTGTCTGTGTTATTTCTATTTCGCACTATATTTTGTTATTTAATTGAAATAATACAGGTTTGTGCATTGTTCAATCGATTAGAATATCCTACCTTATTGGTTGTTGATTTAAATTGATTGACACTTGGATATTGGTCTTTGGTACCATCCAAGTTATCTCTCTTTGATTAGACTCGCGAATCATATTTGCTTGAGTAAATCAAATCGAGAGATTGAGATAATAACTCCTTGAGATATTTTCTATTGATTGAGTCTAGTTGATTCTCTAGAAACAACTCGGAGTTGTCCATACAGATTGCTAATTGAAATATTGGGTGAGGTTATTAGACCCCCGCTTTTTCAATTGGTATCAGAGCAGGCAAACACGTTAAAGACCTTACAAGTCTATGTTTGTAGCAATCTGACTCTATGGATAATATAGCCTCTTATAACGCTCCACCAGGATTAAAAAACAATTGTAGAAGAAGTTCTGACAATCTAGATATTCTTCAGAGATTGGATGAAAAAATCTGTATCAATTCTAATCTTGTTGCAGAAATTGCAATCCTAAAGGATTTGAAACCCAACTCAAGTCCCTTGATGGATATGAGTAACCATGGTAGTTCCTCTCTAAGGAACCGTCATATATCAGATGTTAAACAACGTTTGAAGGTTGTGAAAACTGATATGACTCAGAACTGTTCTACGAAGAGTAAAAGTGATGACCCATGTTTGTTCTATGATTCTCCTAATCACTATCAACATAAGAGTGTGTC
Organism: Papaver bracteatum; assembly: GCA_023529315.1. Lineage (NCBI taxonomy): Eukaryota > Viridiplantae > Streptophyta > Magnoliopsida > Ranunculales > Papaveraceae > Papaver > Papaver bracteatum. The sequence goes on along the minus strand of JAJJWX010002179.1, from coordinate 10,882 downwards.
TTTTCAAAAGAGTTTAAAAGTTGCAAGTAATATTTATAAGAAAACTAAACAACTTCTTACGTCTCTAAAAAGACACAGTTAACCGAAGTTAGCCATATGGAAACTTTTGTCTTAACCATATTCATCTAAAAATTCTTGATCAAATACGATGATCAATCAATCACGAAAGATAATCAAATGAATTTAATTGTGTTTCATATATAGTTGTTCAATTATTCACTATCACATAGAAACATATATAAACAATTTGAAACAAAATCGGATTGATTCATAATCGTATAAAGTACTTATACAAGAATCAATATGAACATTAAGCCACCATTTGCAAAGATTGCATTCCTTAATTCATAAATGTTTTAGTTCATGATCATTGAAACATCCTTAGAAGACTACAATGGTAATCTCACACATACCATTAGCTTCAAGTAATTTTCAAGTGATCGAATGATCAATACGAAACTTTCCAACTTAACATCAAATGACTGTCTCACACAAATCATGTAAGATGTTCAAGGTAATTTTCAGATGATCATCTTTTCACTTAATATTTAGTTTCCAACAAATAAATTGTCTCCTACTAAACTCGTCAAGAATATGATGAACATAGTTAAAGCAAAAAGCTTTTAACACATAATTCGAAAAATAGATAAGCCAGATAAACTCAGCTCGAAATAACAAGTGTGTATAATATAAAGTCCATATAGTTATATGACTTAGTATCATTAGAAGATAGAATATAATAGACTTCTGAGTGATAGATAAGTTTTAGTCTCCACATACCTTTTGTTTATGAAGTTCCTCCAAGCTCCTCAGTAGATATTTGTCTTTAATTGGTGAACTTCGTGAAGTCTAAAGCTCAACTGCACATTCTATCCTATTCCGAGACATAGCTATAAGTAGACTAGAAATCAAGTATATAGTTTTGATAAACTAAACTTGACAAACAAGCTTGAGATAGCAACACTTGTGAGTTTGACCGAGCACTGCTCTAATAACTAGGAAACACCAAGAAAGTAGTGTCGGGATTCAAAGATCCAAGTTGCTTGAGGTTCCTCTTTTATAGACATTCAAATCATAGGTTGCTTTAGGTTTAAGTTAATATAGTTTTGGAACCAAGCAAACAATATCCACCGTTAGATGAATATTTTAATCTGATTTACATAATAAGATATACACTCTGGTTAAGATGAACCGTAACCGAACCATGTACAAGATCACGTTCATGAATGGTTAGTCAAAACTAGACAACTGAACTATATACTTGAGCATTTTCATATAACACTTAAGACTTAACTCGGGTCACAATTATGTGATCAAATATATCTATTGTGTTTTCAGAGATTATTCAAATGCTAATTATCTCAGAGAAACAATTTTTGTGCAAATGAATTTAATCGACATGGTAAGTATATGTACGAGGTACAAATAATTAACATGTTCGTGAACATTTAAGTCAAAGTACGTGTATTCTTGGGCCATCGTAGAAAGATAGATAGGGTCGACGACGGAATGGGCGGGGCTGTCAGTTAAATGACTCTCTTTATTTTAGAGAGGTTCTGCTGTATAATTAAATAAGAAGGCCAAGGGGTATTTATACCTTATGCCATGACCGAGTTCCGGAGTTCACAGAAATTTTACGGTACGTGTACTTGTATGGATACCTTAACACAGTAAAACAGTTCCGGAGTTCACATAACTTTTATGGTACCTTTACCGGTATGGATACCAAACCGAATCTGTGACCAATAGTTCTTTTCTAGTACGCGTACTGGTTTGTGTACCGATCCGGGTTCATGAGTTCATAGACTTTTTAAGGTGTGCATATGGGTATGCGTACCTAAAGTCTTTTTTTCGGCATATAGATACTCCGTTACGTGTACAAATTACATGTATTACGACTTCATACCTATAACAGTTTTGCCAGTTTATAAGACTGGTATGTACACTGTTTTATATCCGTATTTATAGTAGTTCTATATTTATCTTGTGCGACTTTAGTGGATCGGTTGGGGTATTTGGAGGCTATAAATAGCAGCCAAAACCAAAAGAAAATTCACTTCTTATTTTTTGTTATTTTCTTTGTACCTAGAAGACAGAATCAGAGAGAGAAATCAAGTTTATGCTCCTGGATTTTCTTGTGAGCTTTTATTTTTAGTTTCAATTTCTTTCTTCCTTCTTCATTTATTTCTTAAGTACTTTTTAGCTATGAGTAGCTAAACTTGTTTTTGATTAGGGATGATTTCAAAGTCCTGAACAATGAAGCTTTAATTTCTTAAACCAAGTTTATTTCAAGTTTTATTCTATTGTTGATTATCTTTATTATTTTTAATGTTGAAGAATATTGAGGGGTTATTTAAAGTGATCAATTAAATTAACCAATCGATATTTCTTCTAATAGTTTAGGGTTGTGTGATACGTGTAATTGTCACATCATATCTTTACACAAGTAGTAAATTTCAAGAGATGACATATGGACTTTGTTAAGCAATTGTGTATAAAGATAACACTAGTAAGCGGGCCGAGCCTATGTGTCTGATGCTAGGATCAACCTGATTCATTGAGTGTAAAGCATTCAATTAATTTACACCATGAGAGCTTATTCTTGGTGGGTTAGTTGGATAGAAACTGGCAGTCGAGCGCTTCCATATCTAGTGACAATAGAAATCCGGGGGATAGCAGAGCTTATTGCTATTCTACGGTTGGTAACAATATAAATTCAACAATAGATAAACTTGTATTTAATTAAGTTTCAGTTCAGTAACGGCGAATGATTCCCTAGTCATCTTTCTTCTTATTGTTTACAACAAATTCTTATTATTTTCTTTTATTAGTTACTTTAATTAAAATCTAAAAACTCCCCTTTTCGGTTACTCTTTAACAACTAAAACTCCCTTCTCTTCGTGGGAACGAACTCCTTGCCATTATATTACCAGTTAATTGTGTGGAAAGAGGTAATTAATTTGTTGTGTAAACGACGCGCATCAAAACATCAGCTGCTAAACATAGTTTTTCACTTAGGAAATTATCATTAGCACGGACAAAATTGATCTTACTAGCACTTGGAACGTCTATTCCTTTATAGCCCAGACCATGTGTATCACGATGTTCTTTACATGATCCCAACATAGTGGATAATTTTGTAGAACTAGCATTGAATCTTTTCAGATTCTCTTCTAGTGATTTTACCTTATCAAGAGCGGCTGTTAGATCAGCCTCCAATTGTTTCTCTCTGGCGAGAAATCTGGTTTCTTTTCCATTAAAACATTTTTATTGAGAGTCATATCTTGCTTCAGTTTCTGCAAGTCTTTCTTTCAACACAAAGAGATTTCGACGAAGATTATCACATTCAGAATTTTTTGAACGCATATCTTCTTCACGGTCTTTAAGAAGAGATTATAAGAGTTTATAACCACAATCATATCCCTTAATAAGTTTTCTCAATTTCCTGTTTTCTATACAGAGAGGAGTCAGAAATTCAACCATGCAAGCTGCTGACTTCTTTTTCTTTATGAGATGGTCAAAAGGATTGTTATGTTATGAAACTTCATCATCAATATCTTGTCCCTCATCTGAATCACTTTCATCTGAAAGATCATCCAACTGTTCATCTAGGCGTTTACAATGAAGAAGACGTGAGAGATTTCTCTGGAGACACAAGGATTTGAACCAAGTCAGAATGTTTCTGAACTGGTGCAACGTTGTTAGAGATAACACTACTGTCCATAGAGTCAGATCGCTACAAACACAGACTTATGAGGTCTAAAATGTGTTTGCCTGCTCTGATACCAATTGAAAAAGTAGGGGTCTAACAACCTCACCCAATATTTCGTTTAGGCAATCTGTATGGACAAACTCAAATATAATTCCAGGAGAATCAACTAGACAGCCAGAGTCAATTAATGAAAATATATCCAAGAGTTGTATCTCTGTTTCACAATGTAATCAGCAAATCAAACAGATAGAAATCTGCGAGCCTTATTATTATGTGAAACAACTTGAACGGTACCAATGACCAATGACCAATGTTCAAGTGTCAATCAATTTATATCAACAACCAATGGTTGTATTATCTAATTGATTGAGCTACGCACAACCTGTGATATTTTAATTATATAGAAAATATAATGCGGAAAAAAAATAACACATACACAAGAAATTTTGTTAACGAGAAAACTGCAAATGCAGAAAACCCCCAGGACCAAGTCCAGATTTGAACACCACACAATATTAAGCCGCAATAGATATTAGCCTACTCTAAGTTAACTTCAGACTACAATGTAGTTGACCCCTAACCAATCTCACACTGATCAAGGTACAGTCGCGTTCCTTACTCCTGTGAATCCCATCAGGACTCTAGCACTTGATTCCCTTAGATGATCTCACCCACAACTAAGAGTTGCTACGACCCAAAGTTGAAGACCTGATAAACCAATATGTCTCACGCAAAAAAGTCTATTGAATAGATAAATCTATCTCCCACAGAAATACCTATGAGTTTTGTTCTGTCTTTTAATAAATCAAGGTGAACAGGAACCAATTGATACACCAAACTTATATTCCCGAAGAACAACCTAGCAATATCAATCACCTCACAATAATATTAATCGTATAGTAACGAAACAAGATATTGTGGAATCACAAACGATGAGACGAAGATGTTTGTGACTACTTTTTATTTTTCCTATTGGATATTAAATCTCGATCAAATATTAAAGAAGATAGTACTCAATACGATATAAAATAGCAAGATCAGAACACGCAACTACAGAGAAAATAGTTGGGCCTGGCTTCAATCCTAATGAAGTCTTTAAGTCGTTAACCTATAATGGTTTTAGAAAAACCTAGGTTAAATGGGAATCGACTCTAGTCACAACTAGTATCATACAAGAGGTATGGGGATTAGTTTTCCCAGTTGCTAGAGTTCTCCCTTATATAGTCTTCATAGCAGAGTTTGCAATGAATGTTACCTTGGTAACAAAGCATTCAATATTCATTGTTAGATGAAAACCTGATTAGACTCAAGCTAATTATATCTTTCAACCGTTAGATCGAACTTAGCTTGTTACACACAAATAAAAAGTGACTTCATATAGATATGGGTAACCGTACCTAAACGTGTGCACCTTGTTGGTTCAACAATAGTTAACCTAAGTTAGCCATATGAACACTTTCATATCAAACTTGTTCATCTTAACACAACTAGTTCAAATGACTCAAATCAAACTAGTTCTAGAGTTGTTCAATTGTTTATATTCTCATGGAAGTATACAAGACACAATTGAAGAAAAATCGATTTTGATTCACTCTAATCAATCCATGAACATTATTTCCACGGTTTGCAAAAGATTGCATTCCTTGTTATATAAATGTAATATTTCATGAACAAACCGATTTTAGAACATAACCTACTCAAGTATGCAAATGGGTACGCATACTTAAGTGGCCGGACTTAGTTTGGGTTCACCAGTATGCGAACAGGTATGCATACCTTCCAAACTCAGTTGAATTTTCGGACATGAACTTATGGAAATACGCATACGGGTATGCATACTAAGTTCTGGGACTTTCATTGAACCAACCAGTAGGCATAGGGTATGCATACTATGGTTCCCGGACTTGGAATAACTTGCAACAGTTAGCATACAAGTACGCATACTGTGTTATATCCAATCATGGGTAATTGTTATAAACTCCCATTTCAATCATTAACACATTCTCGGAAGACAAAAGTAGTTGTCTCACACAAACTATTAGCTTCACAACAATTTTCAAGTGATCGACAGATCAATACGAAACATTCCGAGTCTACATCAAATGACTGTCTCACACAAATCATGTAAGATGTTACCAGACGATTTTCACATGATCATATTTTGACTTTCGTCAAGAATAGAAGATGAACTTGGTTAAAGAGAAAGCTTACTAACAAATATTTCGAGAAATATGTAAGCGAGTTATATCAAATTTGTATAATCGAAGTCTATATAGCTATACGACTTATGTCTCAAATAGGAGATAGAGTAGATAGACTTTTGAGTGATAAATGAGTTCAAGTCTCCACATACCTTTTGTTGATGAAGTTCTTCAAGCTCCCCGTAGTAGTTCTTCATATTCAATCGATGAACACCGTGAAGTCTAAATCTCAACTACACTTTTTATCCTAATCCGAGACTTAGCTATAAGTAGACTAGAAATCAAGACTTATAGTTTTGGTAACTAAACTTGACAAACAAACTTGAGATAGCAACGCTTACGAGTTCGACCGAGCAGTGCTCTAACAAAGAGTATCAAAATTAGGGTTATAAAGTTTATTTAGGTTCTGAAGATTTAAGAGATGAAATTAGAGCTATGGTTGGATGAAGAAACAAGGGTTAAGGTTTAAATTGAAGTTGTGGGGTTATTCTGAAGTTTATTTGAGGATGAATCGATGAATTAAGGTTTCTCAAGATGAACCGGAAGTTCGATTAGTGATGAATAAGAGGAATTAAGGAGTGGGTTTAGTCGATTGAGGAACAGGGTGGAGTTAATTAGGTGTTGGAGTTTTTATGTGGAAGAATTGAATAATTAAGGATTTCAATTCAAGGTAATAATTTCTTAGTTACTTTTGTTTATATGTGAAATATGACTGTTGTGTTTATTTGTTGGGTTGATTATAAAATTAGGATTGTTAGGGGAATTAGAGACCTAGTTTCCCTGAGTTGAGTTGTGGCGGTGTTGGTGGTGGTGATGCTGCTTAGCTGATTGTATTGAGATGAAGATGTAGGTGATGTTGTCCAGCTGTTGGTGGAGAATGAAATGAGTTGGTAATGGTGGTGGTTCTATAATTGTTGGTGAACCTTAGATAGAACCCAGAAGTTAATAGAATAACATATGCTACTACGGTGTGTATTGAATTGAAGATGTTGGTATTGCAGAACCTTGGGATGGAATTGGAATTGTAAATAGTAATGTTATTTAGTGCAAGGAAGGGAGCTGAAATGTATGAAGTATTCTGGTCATAAGAATGATTGCAGTTGGAGTTTAGATGACTGGATTAGGGATGTACTAATTGGATCAAGGGGAATAAGTTGCATGAGGTATATGAAGCATGAATTACAGATTGTAATAAAGCTGCAGATATTAATTATGAGGAACTGAAAGATGATTGTGAGGATGATGAACCCTTGGAAAATATTAATAATGATAGTGCTACTAGTTCAACTCATGATTTTAATGATCAGTCTCCTATTCAAAAGGAAGAAGTTGAGTCTAGAAACATTACCATTATTGATGGTAAGACTTATGTTGTGTATGAGAGCGATGATGATTATGGCTTCTTTGTGCACCGTACCCCAAAGTTAGAGATCATCGATACTTTGAATGAGAAGTCAACTTGTGAAGAACGTAAGGATTACGATAATTTTCTTTTAGAAGATCCTGATTTCTTTTCCGATGAGGAGGACTTGGTTATAGAAGAAACCAATGAATGTCTTGCCAAGAGTTCGAGTGAGAATGATGATACTTGTGATGTGAGAATGGAAGTGTCCAGCAGTACCATGGATCCCGAAAATACAAGAGGTTTTGCAAGGTTTGTCTAACCCTTTATGTGAATCTCTATCTAATGATGATCCTCCCAAAATAGTAGTAGTTTCTCAAAGAGTTGTTAATCCATCTTTTAGAAAAATACCTCATTTGGGGATGGAATTATGCGCTTCTATAATTTTATTTGAATTTCTTGCATCTAAGTATCCACCATATGTGTTTGAGTCTAACACCATGCAGGTTTTCAAGAGAACAAATAGAAGTTCCTTCCACTTATGTTTTGTATGCACTTCCGAGTGTAGAAAGGACTAAGTGTGGGGTGACTCTCATGGGATGATAATTTCACTTTTCTCAAAATTTTCTAACATTCTTGGGAAGCTTTTGCAATATATGCGAGATTGTGTTGTGGGTGGATCCTCAAATGTTCAGATTGTTGATATATGGGAGTCTATTTTGAATGTTTCTCGTATGCGTCAATCAGGGTGCACAATTCCAATTCTTACTTCCTTATCTTTTTCAAGTATTCCTCTTATTCTTTTTGCAATGGTTTGAAACATTGAGGACAATTGATTTGATTTAAGTGTGTGGCTAGGGTATAATATGAGCAAAAAAATTGACGTATGCAAAACTCTAACTTTTAGAGATTTTTGAACAATTTAGAATAAACACTAGCCTTTCTAAGTAGATGGAATTTTTTCTTGGAAGTGAGGTATATATATTGGCTGAGTCAGGGTTAAATTCCAACTAAATAGCTAGTTTAGTGTTTATCCTCTATTGTTCAGAAATATCTATGAGTTGGAGTATCATTTGTAGTTATGTAATTTGTATATAATTTTTAGAGTTTGATGCATTTAGTTAAAAAATAGAAAAACCAAAAAAATACATGATAAACTCCGAAATCTAGAAACTTGTGCCTTTAGGATGACACTTCCAATATAAATGGATGGAACCACCTTAGTTCTGAGGAGTTGAGGAACCTATTAATTAAAAGAACGGACATAGCTCAGAAATTACAAATAAGTTGTTACCATATCTCGGAATATCACCATATTACATTCTATTTTAATTTTTCCATATTTATCTATTGTTTTCTAAGTGTTTTGGTGGGTCACTAAACATCGACTTGTTATTACTGCTAGGATGAAATAGAGTGATTGAGTTACTACAAAAAGAAAAAGAAAGAGAAAAAAAGACCAGACCAATTCGACCAATCGGTGTATATATATGAAAATAAAAATAAAAATAAAAATAAAAATAAAAATAAAAGAATAAAAAGACACTTGGATGGCAGTATGTGTGAAACGTTGTCCCTGTCTCCGTCGCCTAAATAAGCGTGGAATGCAGGATCCAAGTCAACTATCACATACTTGCTGACAAGAATCATGCGCTTGGATCCAAAAGATCCAATCATATTGTCAAATAAAAAAATAAAAAAAATAAAAAAGTGAAAAAAGAAAAAGAAAAAAAAAGTTATTATTATTGTTCAATTAATAAATCGACCGCTGGTTCCTTTGTATTTGCTAGTCGAGTTGATCTAGAATTAGGATTATCAACCATGGTTCTTTTGTATATGCCGGTTGAGTTGATATTAGTATTCAGACCAGTAGCTCAATCCAATAGGATGCATAGGTTCATCTTGGCGACCTTGGACGGATATGGGAAACACCGATCACTTGTAAACATTTGCCAACATCTACCTCTTTATCCATCTTCTTAATCTTTTCATGTGTGATTGTGGTTAGTCGGATTAAAGTATCGTGGTTTGTTCGACTTTCTGATTAGAGCTTTATTTACTTATATATGAATTGAATTTGCGCAAGGTACCTCCTCTTGTAATCATTCGGATTCGTTCATAGATTCTTCGCAGGTAGTTGGAATTTGGAGTTAAAAACATAGGTTTTGTAGGTAGACCTCTTGTAAACCTTCACGAGACTATAACTCGTCCACTAGGGACACCTAGGGGTTTAAAGGCTTGTTATTTATGCTAAAATTAACCGTAATCTCGACGAGAAGGAGTTGTTGTATTTTAGTTTTGTTTTGTTTGCTCGAGGACTAGCAAAGATTAAGTGTGGGGGAATTTGATAAGTGCTTGAAAATACATCTTTTGAATGTCAATTTCTTATGCTTTTCTTTACTATTTCTCTTGTATTTTTGTACATTACGCTTCTCTTGCATTTTATAGGTACATTGGAATCGTGTGGTGCGAAAGAAGATAAACGGGAGCATAATTCATTGCTTGGGAGCATTGGGCATGATGGAATCGAAGCACAACAAGAATCACTAAGACACCCGGTTTTATCGGGAAGCCAAGCCAGATTACATTAAGTACAACCCAGTTCGTTAAGGGACACTTCATCCTTGTTTACAACCAACCTACCCAGATCGAGCACAAGAGGGTTCGGAATTTCTATTTCCTCGTCACGGCGACGGTACACCAAGTTACTGTTACGAGCTAGGATATGTGGTGGGTTTGTTCGATGGGTTAAAATGGGTTTAGAAACCGAGAAGGACACGCATCTTGGGTCTCATTTGAGCGAGAGATTTGACCGAGAGTGCGGGTGAGAAGAAAGCGAGTCTGCCATTGAAGATGTTGATTGATGGATGGGATATTGAAGTTGTTTCGAACATTTAGAACAAGAAATTGAAGTCAAATAGGAAAACGGAGTTTGGGTTCTCGAATCTGTTGAGAATGATGAGAATTGTTGAAGTTTGGACGAAGTTTACTCATGGAGAAAACAGGAGAGAGCACAAGTTCTTTCTGCCATTGATATTGAAGACGGTTGGTGGCCGATTCAGTTGTGTTTTGAATTCTTTAGAGTACTGAATGAATGGGTTTGTTGAAATGAAATTACAGGGAGGAGCTGTGAAAGGTTGCAAATTCAGAAAGAGTTTAATCCATGTTTACATTGCGGGACGCATATAAGTGTTTGACAGAATGCACGAATAGCTAGTTCTTACTGCCGAGTTCTACTATTGGGTGAGTCGTGGATCCGATGATTGTTTTCAAATTTCAGTTGTATATGAGATATTTTCGCAGAAAGAAAGAAGCGGGTCTTAATTGGTAGAAGTCTTGGATTGTAAATAGGTTAGAGTATGTATACCAAGAATTAGATGGGGTTTAGTCGAGTTCAGGGCTACAATAACATGGCCTCTGAAGCGCTAGACTGCACCATCTGTCTTTGGTTCACGGTGAGTTTATGGTCTGAGTACAAGGGTCATTGGCAGTGGCTAGGATTTCATAAGATTAGAGTTTGGTCGACAAGTCAGGTAAGAAGTGACTTTGCCGATAGTTTGCTTGTTGGGGCTGTTTTAGGTTGAGATATTTCAGGGATTGGAAGTTATAAATAGGAAGACCTAAACC